>JANRGW010054060.1:0-139785 GCA_024733675.1 Psilopsiagon aymara | reverse complement strand
CATGTCCTTTTTATGTTGAGGACACCAGAACTGCACACAATACTCCAAGCGAGGTCTCACAAGAGCAGAGTAGAGGGGCAGGATCATCTCCCTCGACCTGCTGGTCACACTCATTTTGGTGCAGTCCAGAATGCAGTTGGCTTTCTGGGCTGCAAGTGCACACTGCCAGCGCATGTTTATTTTTCCATCAACCAACACTGGATGTTTTCTAATAAACAATTTAAAAAGCTGAGAAAAATTTCTAATTATACATTGTAGAATGTAATATTGTCTCAGAGAATTTAGCAGAGCAGAATGCTTAATTTGGTTAAAACAGTAGTATTTAATGAACAGTTTCCCCATAGAGTAATATCTGTGCTTAGGCTGAATGAAGCTTTGTGTTTAAGAAAATGTAACAGGGCAGGATCAAGCTTATCAGAATTAGTTTTATTAGTCAGTGGGGTTTTCTTGCATATTGGTGTTTCTTTTGATTTGTTTAAATAAGATACATGGACCAATCCATTTCTGTTTTTTGTATCTGTGGTTTGCATTAAACCAAAACACATGTAGGGTGTCAAGAAAGGTAATAACTGGGGTTACCCTTCCTTGACAACAAGATGTGATACTGTTTAGTTAGAACAAAACCCATTTAATTTAGACCGAAGTCAGTATTCAACAGAGGCTAAGTTGCTGGCATCTATTAACAGTCTTTATTACTCAGTGTAGTTAATTTTGAGTGTAGGCTATTCACAAAAGTCCTGAAAGTATATGGAGTTTCATGTCCCTTGGCTTTCTAAGGCAGCTAAAATAAATAGGTCAGTTAGCTTGAAAATATGTCTCTATTTGCTCTAACTGCTGTCAATTTATGTGGGTTTTGAAAGTGATTTTCTTTCTTTCTGTACAAGCGTAAGCAATGAAAAAGAGATGCTCTAGAGACTATTATAGGTCCCTGGTTAACTGACATCTGTGTGTGCTGACAGTCCTCTATGACACCTGTGGGCACTGATTCATATTGAGAGTCAAATTTATAAAACTATTTTGCTAACGTTGTAGAAGAGAAAATCAGGTACAACTCATGGTCTTCTGTAACAATATAGGTAGACTAGTTTTTTACATTTTCCCATTTAAAGCGAATTATGGTTATGAACATAGTTTCTGAAGCTGCTTTTGAAAGTATTTTTTCCCTTGCATTTGTCTGAGATAAAATGGCTCTTTAGTGGGAAAGGTATTTATTTTTGGCTAGACATTCATAGACTTGTACAACCAAATCCCCTATCCTATTTAGGTCAGTAAAAGTTTCTACACTTTGGTAAAGGTAGAATTTAACTATGAACTTTGAGACCATGAAGTTGAACCTCTTGGTAACATGATAGTAACATGATAGTTTGTTCAGGTCACCAGGAGAGGTCAGGATGCTAGGTTCTTAGAGAGAGTTGGCTTAAAAATCTCTGCAAAGCTACATGAATATGATTTCTTCCAACATTCTTAGTAAAATTATGTCAAACTTGCTGCCTGTTCCATTATTTTGTGTTTGGACCTACAACAGCAGCAAAATTCCTCTAAAACTTAGTGCATATTTTCACAGTGCAGCTTTGCTAAAATCTTTGTTTTCTTAAGACTTATATAATGGATAAGCTACATTTATTTAATTTTGTAAGGTACAGTCGAATTCTAATACAGACTTTGCAAAATGTTACAAATACACCTGAAGAAATCTGTGGCAAGTGTAAGAATAGGAGTGATTTAGATAATATGCGTAAGTACGAAATGATGTTAGTGATGTTAGCATGATCTTCATGAAATACAAACTCACAGAAAGGTGTTTGTTATAGAGCTACAGTAATGCCAAGTGCACTGTTGCTACCTCTGCAGTAGGTTAGTATGGTGTCAAAATGTTGGGGTGGAGAGAGCAATACAGTTGGTCTAGTAAGCTATCTATCATGTTTAATGTATGACAGTCGTATCTTTTTTAATCTCTGACTTAATTACTAATGAAAAAAAAATCACAAATTGCACTCATCTTTCCCTGTATTTATCGTGGGGGTAATGTCAAGTATTCGTGAAAAACTTCAGAATCAACCATGCATTAGTAAAACTACCACATAATTTGAAGTAAGTAGTGTGGCAGTTTTGAGTCATCTATGTTTTTATAAAGAAGTAAGGCTGTAAGTTGGATCTGGATCTACTACGTAGATCAGTTCCAGTGTGAATCAGTTCCAGAACCTAGTATGAAGGTTCCCCTAGCACCTTTATTTGGTCTGATTTGTTATTGACAGGATGACAGGTCTGTGAAGTGTTGGGAGGCAAAAGGATGAAATACAGTTCCTTCATTTTCTCTGCTTTGTTTTTAGCTCAGCTCACTATTAGTTTTAAACTGGTATCACATAGCTGTGCAATGATTCCATTAGATTAGTGATCTCTTTGCGGAGAAAAAATTCAGCACTCTATATGTTGCTTTTATGATCAGGTGGGGCAGAGAGGTGAGAAAGTTATACACAAGGAAATGGAAGCATATCAGATCCCCCAAAACTTCTTTTTTTGAGCAAGATCAAGCACTTTGGAAGTGCTTGTTTTGCTTCATGACTGTACAGATCCAGAGTTGATAAACCTGAAACTTTCATGATGTCAGGTTGGCCCAGACACATTCACTTGTGAAAGATAAGTGTCCAAGAAGAAGAACCTCTGCCTTAGTTTTGGTCTATGTCCTCTGACTTTGGTCTGTGACTCTGATGCTTTGTAGGAGTGTGTCTGGGGTCTTTGCCTGTTCTTCTGTAGTAATGGCAAAGTACCTTTCAGTGGATACACCTTGACTTTCCTTCCCTTGCTCCCCAGGTCACTCCTACATGGCGGGAAAGATGCATGGGACGATGGAGTCCCTTTATGCATGCCTCTCCAAGGCTTCAGTGCAGTGTGTTTTTCACAAATGGATTGATTATGAGAGAAACCTTGTAAGTTTCTTTCTCTCTCACAGCCCTCATAATGAAAGAAGAAAATGAAGATGCTAAACACATATTTTTGGATGTGTGTTGATAGAGAATGAGGCCCTGAGAGGCAGATAAATAGGCTGGGGAGGGAGGCTTCTAATGAAACTGTCAGTGGATTGTAATTGCCTACAAGCAGTTATTTTTATCAGAGCAAGTCTCCCTTTGACATTAAGACCTCAACCTAAAGAATTTTAGCTCTTATTTAGCCTTTCAAATCCCTGTCCACTTGCAAATTGTACACTCACATCTGGAGTAGAAGGCAACATCTTGGACACAGTGTAACATCCTCTAACTTCCATTGTTTTGACATCTACGCTGCTCATTTACACACAGGATACAGCACCTCCTTATCGTGCTTAGTGCTTGCAGGTATTTCTCTTTACGTTTTGCTTATGCACTGTTTTGATTTAATTTAGTTGCAGTATCATTTGATCCTGGTCAATAGGTCAGACCACTTAACTAGCAAGCAGGGGAATAAATGAAACCAATTTTAACTAACTCATTCTCAGTCAAGTGGGTTGTCTGGCAAGCTGAGAGTGTAATAAATAGATTTTGTGGCTATTTACAGACTCAAACACTAGAAAACAGCCGTGTTTCCCAGTTTCATTACATAATTCAGTGTTAAATACAGATGATGAGATTATACCTGTGTTTTTATTGCAGCCAAAAATGCATTTTTTGCCCCTGCTATGAAGTTTCCCATAAAAATAAACTGATTACACTAGGAATTTGAGAGGGATTGCTACACTGCATGAAGAAAAACTGAAGTATGCATGTATACATATATGCACATATACTATACATCTATGTGATCATAGTTTCTGCCTCCAGTCATGTTCTATCTCACAGTACCATATACTGGAATAACTTAATAAGAGCTCATGGTTACAGGTCTGACTTGTTTGTCACTGAGAGGAAGATCTGTTCTAGATTCAGTGTAGGTTTAACTTGTTACTTATCTTAAATAAGTAAGTTCATTTGCATTAGTTATGTGTGAGTCTTGGCATTTATTTCACAAGTGTGTATATAGATATCTATGTCCACGTGGTCTTTCAAAAAGAATTATTCAGTGTTCCTGGTACATTGCTGATGCATTGATGCCAACAGTCAGTAATTGAGCATGGCCCATTTTATTGCCTGTAACTGATGGAGCTAAGGTCATGTCTTGTTGGACCCTGAAGATGTTTGTCTTCTAAGTTGAAGCACTTTGAATTCCTTTTGTATCCTTTTGTTCCTGAAGGGCATAATCATATCACTCTTGCTCTAGTCAGTAGGCTAGAGGGTCGTTTCTGAGGCCTTGTCATTGGTGGTGCATGATAGCTTGTGCGTGGTGCTCATGACTCCTCACTCCTCTGTTAGGACACCTGTTTCAGCATCATGGCTGAACTAGTGGTGCCAGGTCTCATGGCTGTGGGAACATGACCAAAAAGTCAATCCACGAACAGATTTCCTGTGTAAATAGATTATGTAAACAAAAGATGTCATAAAAAACCCCACTTGCATTATGCCAACACTTGTTATCTTGTTGCTTGACCTTCACTTTCTCTGATGGCAAGCCCAAAACCATTCTGCCGTCATCTCACAGTTTTCTAATCAGTTCCCCCTCAGCTGAGAAGATGACACCAAACTCTGCTCGACACAGCTTGAATTACTGTGTGAACTGCCTTGTCTCTCGTGAATAAAATGAAAACTCTGTCATTTTGGATCAAATCCTGACTTCAATAAAAGTGCAGAACAGGAAGTTGTTATTGATTTTTATTATTTATTTTCTGTTTCTTGAGGCCAGGATTTTGCCATCAGCTGTAGGTAGGACTTGTACTGTTGAAATAGTGTTCCTTGTGACTGCCTCAGCCTATAAATGGAAACCTTCAGCCTGCTCTGAAATTCTGCTCTTCTATTGGATATAATAACACTAAGGGAGAATATTGGAGGAAGAACTGTCTACATGAAAACAGCCTCTGGATACTTCAGGCAGAGAAGACATAAAACAAAAGGCACTCTCAACAGAAATGATAGTTACATTGCCAGATGGTAGAAGGTAATTTGGAAAGAAAAAGATGTATTATCTACCCCAAGGTGCTTTCATTGTGACTTGAATATAAAATGTGTGAAGTCTTACATACAAGTGTTGAAACTGACAGTGGCTTAGAGCTGTGGTTTTAGCTTTTTTTTTTTTTTTTTTTGTAGTTATAACCTATTCGAGAAAGGAACTTGATGGGTTCTCGAGGGCATTATAGTTCTAGCAGAATTTGTGAGCTTGGAGCCTTGATACCTTACCCGTCCTGTATACTTGTCTCCCAGTGAAATTCCATTGTCTAGGTTTAGAACTGCTTATTAAGATGTGAGAAACTTCCATGTCATTTCAGCTTGTGTATAATGTCATTTATATTTATATTTATATTTATATTTAGTGAGGCCTGATACCTTGTTTAAGGTGGCATAATTTTAGTCCAGCATAAAAAGATACAAGAGAAAAATATTTACTATAGGTTTGCAAGGTTTTAGTATAATGCTTCATTTTAATGCAATCTACCTCTCCTATGTATGTAGTCCTCCATCTGAAGACCAGTCACAATGAACCAAATTAGCTTATCGCTGATAGCTGAGTTTCTCTTTGCACTTCCCCATTTCTAGATGTAATTTTGATAGAATCTTGCGCCTGATGGGTTGATTAGAGGGGAGATGAGCTAGTTTCTTTTCTTAAATGCTACAAACAAAGGAAGATGAAAAACCCAGATCAACCAAAGCTTATGATATAATTTTAGAATGTGTAACCTTGGGCAAAAAGGGCCACTTATTGGAGTAATTCTTGAGTAACCTAATCATTTGATAAGGATCCTTGCCTGTTTAAGTTGTTGGTTGTTGGAAACATTCCATTTCTAAATTTGTGCCTTACTGCATACCCTGAGGTATATGTACAACCCGCTGTAATTGCACAGCTTATTATTTTATTAATGAGAGCTGTGATAATGTGTTGGCTCATGAATTCCCTCCAGTTCAGGTATGGTCTCCTAATTGCCCAGGGTTCTGCAATTCCAACATTTGTTCTGGGGATGGTGACCTGGAGCAAAAGCAAAGACCTTTACAAGCATGGTTGAAAGAACTTAGACCTTGCCCTAACACCTGTATTTGGTGTGATATTGCAACCAAAGGCTGGAAGTGTAGGGTATCTTTTTAACACACACCTAATGAATAATAATAGAAGCAGCAGAAGTAAATTCTTACTACTTAATCCTGAGTACTTGAGACTTTGCAGCTGGAAGGAGAGGGATGTGTACCTTAATTGGCCTTCCTAATCATAATAGAGCACCCCTTAGTACTTCTTCGATCTGGGTCTCTCCCGCTTGCCTCTTTGCTTGAGTGGCTGGAAGACTTGCACTTCATCTGCTGCAAGGCACACAACAGGGAGCAGGCATCTGGCATGCAACAGCAGCTCCTATCTTGAATGAGCCTCAGGGGTATCAGGCATACTAGGGTGCCCGTTCCCGTGTTCCAGAAACTATTTCTGTGTGCAGATACTAGATGCATAATACAAGAACAGGGAGCAGCATCAGGAGGCGTGGTCTGTGGAGGAGTTGGGGAAATCCAGTTTATTGCGTCTGTAACTCTGGAGACAAAACTTTCCCGTAAAAAGCAATGTCAAAACACCACAACCGCAAACAACTAGCACTTGGGTCTCAGCGCTTCGCAGCTTTGCTGGTACATGTAAACCTCTGAGCCTGGGTTTGCAAGATCTGGGGAACTCTCTGAGGATGTTGTGGGCAGCCTGGGTCCCCCTTGCCCATGGGACATGAGATGATCAGTTCCCACTGAACGCATTGAGGGCTGCCTCCTTACTGTGGTGGCTGGTACAGTTTTCCACGGCTGCTGAAGCTGCTCATTACAGCGTTTGGCTCCTCTACAAGGGCTTTTCATAGCTGTAGCCCCTGTGGCTTACTGCAGCATGGTTTTCTGGTGGAACAGATGGGATATTACGTAGAAAGTTACTGTATTTTTGTATCACTGTTTTTTATTTATTTCTTTCACTGTTTATCTTTTTTTAAGTGGGTTTAGAGCATAAGTACAAAACTTGGTATTAGATTTGCCTTTGATATGTTAAACTTTATGTTTGTGCACTTGTGCAGTATTTTACACTGGTTAGCGTTCAATTCATCATTTGGATTGAATTTGGTTCAAAACACTGTAAGGGAAAGAAAGCCTGTGAAAGATCTTTGACAGAAAAAGTAAATCTCTTCTTAAACAAGCTTTGTACTCACTGGATTGCAGTTTCAGTTTTAAGTCAGAAGTGTTTTCTGTATTCTAATCTTTGCTTTTTTTTTAATTGATATCATCTGGTCAATTTGAGTGAAAATGCTATTCCCATTAGAAAAATATTTACTCTAAATATTATTGTTGCCTAGCATCTTGTTGAATTCATAAGCTACAGAAGCAGTCAAGTTGATTTAATATTTTTAGCATTTTTATAGTGTTTTCTCATTGTTTCCATGAAAGCAATTTCAATAAATATTTTAGCAGTTGCTTTTGGTTTCTTGAAATTAGGTTACCTATTGTTGAAAACTGCAGGTTCTTAAGAATGGTTTTCAGATCTGTTTTGTCTTGATTAGACATTTGAAATAAAATATAAACACTCCAGAAAGCCCCAAAATAAGGGTTTGCCTTTTCTTTCACTTAGTTTCCAGGACTTACTGCGTTTTCTTTAAAGACTCTCTTAAGTCGTTACTTACAAAAGACAGTCACAATCACAGGGTTTTGGTACTCCTTATCGAGGTCACTTTCATGTATTTCATTTTTATGTGTATGTACATCTCATATGTATACATATATATTATTTTGAATTTATAAACTCACATAGAAGAATGTATGAATGTACATGCGTGCACACATATACACTCTTCACATTGTACCCTTATGGACACTCACACACACCTGCAGTGTATGGGATGATCCCATCTGAAATGTAACATTTATGTTTTTATCCTAAATCCAGTCCTTACGATATAATCACAGTAGTGTTTTTCTTTGCAACGCAGTGTTTTTTCAGCAGCTTCTGAGTGGGGAGTTGTGCATCCCTATGTCTGGAGAGCCCCTGAGGTACATGAGGGGAAGGACCAGTGCTGGTGACAGGGGAGGGCATGGTGCAGGAGGGCATGGCATGGGGCAGCCAAGTGCAGTAGATGAAAAGACAGATCATGGGGGATACTTCAGGAATTTCTGATTGCTGCCCCTTCACTGGTGCTTGGGTTGTGTCCTTCTCAGTGATGGGCATATACTGCCATATTTAGGCTGGGTGCCAGGTTCCCAGTGAAAACCAGGCCCCCCACTTCTGTTTTCTGCTATGTATGCTCTGAAGATAAACAATTACCTGCTATCAGGTGTTTGGCAGCTTGGACCTTATCATCTTTAGTTGCCTTGTTTTCCTCAGAACAGTGTCACAGGATGTTTTAATTATCTGTTTGTAGGATTGCTTGAGGGAATTCCTTTAGTGATGAGACAGTTCAACAAAAAAAATCAAGATAATGTTTTTTCCACTTGCACTTCTCAAATGTCTCTTCAAATTGAAGTGAAAGAATTGTAAAAATGTGGTACGTAGTTTAAGTTGTCAAGTGATACTTTATAGTGGCTTTGTGCTAAGTATAACGCAGTTGGGTTGTAAAGGGTAAAAAGCTTAACTTATTTTGCGAGAATCTGTAAAGGTGTTAAATATTTTGTAGGTAGCCAGCTTTAAGAGTTGATTTCCATATGCGTTTGTACCTCTGATAACCAACTTCTATTTTGGAGTGAAAAAGCACATGTCTTCATCAGCATACCAACGGCACTGACGGTTAAGCCAGTTCACAATTTGCATCTGTCCCTTTGCTTTAAGTTTCAAATTTTAAATGAATAAAAACAACACAGCAGATCCAGCTCTTAAAAAATATTAGGATCATATTTGGGTGCAAAGTATACTGCAGGGAATGCATGGCACCTTCTCACCACAAACTATGGTGGAGATGGTTTAATGCTATTCTTCAGCTAACGGAACAGTAAGTTGTAATTACCTGAGGATTAACTCTCAGGATATTGATGGTTGAGAGAAAACACTGTTGTTCCATATTATATTCTCTGTTTTTTAACAGACACTATATTGCAGTGAGCAGCCATATATGTATGAAAAATGCCTATTGCGATACCATGTGCCAGTGCTGAGTGGTTAGGCCATGTGCTGTGGTTGTGCCATGTGACAATTGTCTCAGCACAGTCAAAAGTACAAATTGTGGGTGCATTTTTTTCATTGTCAGATATTAGACTAAAAATAGTTGACTGTGCTTACCCTGAGTGAGTGTAGTGCTTTATGGTCAGATCTCAGGAAACTGAATGGCTGTCTTACATGTTGTTTAGGATGCTTTGCACAGTGGAAGGGTGCTTAAAGTACTTTGAAGGTTTTGTCCCCTTTCTCCTTCTCTCAGGAGAACGTCAGTGCTTCCACCCATTGCTGTGTATGGTTCAGACTGGATTTTGACCTGCATTTTTTAGAGTCAGATTCTGATACTGAACTAATTCAAACTGTCTTTGCTAAAGTTAACGCTTCTTTGATTTGATGCAGAGTTAAAATCAGATTTTCTTCCTAAGACTCTATATTGTGTATTATAAGTCACTGCCATCACCAAAGACTCATTTGTCTGCTTTTTTTATATTGAAAGCAGTCCTGATGACTAGTGCTAGACTGACAAACTTCAGGATTAAGTCTTCATGCCAATGTCAGAACAAGAAGCATTAGAGGTTTCCTCATGCTTAACTGGGTAGTGTATCTTCAAGATAAGCTGTCTTTAAAAAATTTAAGGAAAGGGTAGAAAACAACCAAACCAGCTCATATCCTTGTAGAAGAATATGTTTTGAAAAGTATCCAGAATCTACTTTATAAATAATTAAAAATATTATCTTTGCTTTATTATTTTTTTTTTAATATAGTAAAATGAAGTTTTGGTAAGCCAGTAGCATTGCATATCTCCCACAAAAGACATGATTTATTATGACTCCAAGAGGCAGACTGGTGGTTCCCTAGTTTCAGCTCCAATACTCAAAATTACCAGGGCTGAAAGGCTGGCTTCAGTTCACGGTGTGACCACAGGGTGGTTATTGCAGAAACACAATAAAGATACTCTTCTTCAGCTAGTGGTGGTAGAATGAGGATCCAGAAAAGCATTTTCTACTCATTTTCACCTCTATTTGAAAATCAGCTTCTATCAAGTGGAGCAATGCTACCCAGTCTGTCTCATTCAGCATACAGAGGAAACGTCTAGTGTCCTGGACACTGGAGGTTGTTGTGGGACATGCTTATTGTGGAATGACTGTATTTATCACTGTATTTTGCAGTGTTGTTCAGCAGGTAACAAAAATGGGTCTAGAATGTCTTATGATGAGTGGGAGTGTTCTATAAGCCTCTGCTCCAGGGGAGGATCAGCTCTAACCAAATGGTTAGTTTAGACCATTAACCAAATGGTAGTGGTTGTTTAGATAGCTCTTTAAAGCTTCTAGTGGTGGAGACTCTGCAACCTCCCAGATGGTCCCATTTGGATTCTTAATGATGCTTTCCATTAAAAAAGTCTTTCTGATGATTAACTTCAGCAGGTAGTAATGGTGGATAGGACTGCAATCCAGGTTCTCCCTACACTTTCCAGGTAAGTATACTGAAGGTTTACTTAGGGTCAGATGGGCAGTCTGTAAGACAGTCAGTTACCACATGCTGAACTCCTGCATGCCACTAACCAGTTCCTGTGCTTTCACCCCTTTGCTTAAGTTTGTGGCCCTTATCTGCTTCAGCAAGACAGGGGCGATGTTGAAAAGAAGCATCTGTATTCGCTTTGCTGGGTTGTCAACCATGTCTGACAAGGGAATCCTGTAGTTTTACACTCTAGTTGTGCCCCAGATGCGTTCACAAAACATGTTTTACTCCATGGGATCAAAAAATGTAAGGCTTGATTTCCAGATGTTTGCAGAAGTATGGGCTGTAGCGAGAGCTTAGTGCACTTCTGTATTGTAGTAATGCTGTTACACAAGCTGTACGAGAAAAACAAGAGCAGCACAGCTCCAGAGCAAATATTGTTTCTAGTCACATACGATACTTTGCAGCTGAGCCTGGTAACATGCTGCTTAGCTGTTTTGCTATGCAAGTGCAGAGAATGCTGTTAGCAATAAAGCCACTTGCTGGTTTCTCCTCCAAAACCTCCCTCCTTGCAGTGCATTGGAAATGACTGAACTTTGGCCCTCAATCTGCTGACACCCTGAGGGAGTGTAAATGTAATGACGTCTTTGCTTGTTTCAGCTGCACAACAGGAAACGCTCATGGCCTCCCCTTCTTCCTGCTCTGAGAAAGTGCTGCCTTTTTTTTCTCTTCCCCTCCCTTCCCCTGCAGTCAAGCGGGCTGAGACCTAGTTTCAGGTCTGGGCTCGGCAGGCAGCCGGTGCTCACACAAGGCTCGCATTGCTGCTGCCTCCTTGCTGGGGCAGCCCATCGCCTCCCTATTGCTCTGCTGTGGTGGTGATGCCAGAAAGACGAGCAGTTTAGTTTTCTGTTTTATTTTTCCCTTTCCCCCTGGAGAAGTGCCTGAGAAGAGAATACAGTTATGTGGCAATGGCTTGCTCCACGGAGCATGTCACTGGATACTGACTCAGCTGCAAAGACCAGGATGGTCAGGTGATGATTTGCCTTGGGGAGACCACATCACTTGCATAATATAGAGGACACGCTGTCAGGTGGGCCTTCAGGGGTGCCGGCATATGGTCCCAATAGTGCTGAATAATGCTGAATATACAGGGCCTGAACAGGTTTCTTTGCCTTGCTGGAATACAGAGGCTTGCTTCTTGCAGAGCATTGACAGGAAACCTGTTTAACCCTCTCCGGCTGCTGCTTTTACACTTCATAACCAAAACAGGGATATGAGTAAGAATGGTTGCTTGAGAAACACAAGCATTTTGCAGCTAACATGGGGAGGAGGATTTTTTCTCATCAAAATCAGGCAAAACAATAAAGCGCAGCAGTGTTCTTGTGAGTGAAATGAATTAATTCAATCTTCCACTGTTAATTCTCCAGTGATTGGGGGGGGTGGGTCACTCTTTAAAAACATCAAGTGCATATGCACTAGGGAGTTTGCATATTGTGGCTGAGAGGAGGCCCTCGGTAGTCTAGAGTACAGGATCCTGAAATTGGGAGATTTAGTTAATTTTGAACATCAACAGTGCTGGTGTGTTTGCTTATTCATTTGTTTAATGTTGCATGGGCATATTATTTGAGGAGCAGCTTTTGTCTGCGTCTGCAATAAGCAAATTCTGGATTTACCTCATTAATCTATCACACTACCTAGCTAAAAAACTGTTGTTTTTAGCAAGCTGGAGTTACGTAACACAAGTCAGGCACGCCTGGTGAGATGCTTGCAAACAGGGAAAGGCAAGGTAGGCAGAGGAATAACAGCACCCAAGCTTTAGTGGAAGAGGATATGACTGGGTTTTGAAATGAAATACTGCGTGTTGGTACTCTCAGCTGTACAGACAAAGGTCCGGGTATTCATCATGTCGATGCAGTTTGAAAGTCTTGGGATGGGAATGTTTAACAGACAGAAGAGTGAATTTGCTCAGGCATGTGCAGTCCTTGGAAGGTTTTATATATGTGCATACCAAATGCACCTCCCCCCAACTCCCCACCATTGTTTCTCCTCTGAAAAACAGCTATAGAGTAATAAATGGGGAAAGTCTCTTAATTTGAACTGCTTTCACATGTAAAAGAAAATAATCTGATGAGCTGTGATTGCCCCTATAAAGCATTATATAAATCTCTTCTCTTCTTTTTAACATGCCCCTATAGGGTCATTCGGCATATATACAGCAAAACAGTCCTCTGTCTCAAGAGATTTTATAACCAGTTTATGGAAAGGGGAAGTGAGTGATTGTATGAATGCATTAGAATAAAAGCAATTGATTTTAAGTTAAATCTTCCTTTAATAATATTTCTTTGACAATTTTCTTTGCTATTATTCAGTTTTTATCTTCAAAGTCATGCTGAGCTGTTAAGCCTGGGATGACTTTTTGCTTTAGTAGCATGGATACAAGTATTAAACAATAATGTTAGGAAATAAAGTCATGAAAATAACATGTCTTTGGGAAAGGTGTGGGAATAATGACTTTTTAGGAAAGGAATAATTTAGTGCTTCTGAATTCCTCTTCAAATTGTCCTGCTCCCTCAGATTTTCACCAAAAAAAAAAAAATCTGTATTTTTTCTTTCTTTCATCTAGAAATGAAATAGCTGTAAACTGTGGCAGAGGGTTGTTGACTACTGTCTTTTGGGATTTTATTGTTGCTAACAACAAATACTCAAAAATGAGTGCTGATATTTGTGGTCTTATCTTGTATACTACCATACGTGCATACATACACAGTGGCTGATTGCTTTGGGACAGCTAGCAGCTGAGATACTATAATGAGAAACAGTTACATCTGTAAGCCGCTTCTGTAGCTAGCACCATTGCTGTTCATCTCAGCACAGAGAGGAGGAGATGAACAAGCACAGATGGAAACGTGTCCTTTCTCACACAGGAAAGTATTTTCTCACACATTCAGGTCATGGCCAAGGGAAGTCGAAATGGTACTATAAGGAAGTGGACCGTGTTGCTCTCATTACATCCTTATTTTCCAAACAAATGCAGGATTTCTCGTGCACTGTCAGTACAACATCCTTCAGAAGGAACTTACTTTTTAATGAAAACTTACAAGAAATTTTAGTCTTCAGGAGAGTTTTCATTTGTTGTGCTGAATTGACTTAGTTTTGTGTTGTCATACGTTAGTGTTGCAGCAGAAGAAGCTTAGAGCTGGGGATCTGTGTACTTGCACAGAAGGACACCAAGATGTTGTAGGTGGAGAAAGGCCTTTTCCTGAGTCTGCCTGGTGATAACCAAATATAAAGTTCATCAAATGCTTTCTGTTTGTACTGACTCCGGTATTCTTTACTTTTGGCCCTGTAGTGGGTTTTGGCTAACTGATTGTTAAGTCCTTTCTGCAACCCCATGATTTTCTTAATGCAGGCAAATACTATGTAGGGGCATCACAGAAATTTCTGTGCACGTTATCAGTAGTAGCGTGGGCACAATTTTCCTATGTGATTAATTAGGAGGCTTTGAGAATCCTCTAATTGAATTATCCTTTCTCTTTTGGATGAGAGGTCCTCATAGTTTTGTTAAGCACCAGGACTTGTAAGGCCAGTAGGGTAGCAGGGTACACTATGGGGCCTGTGGAAGTTTTCACCCCACATTTCGGTGGAGGCTGTCTGCAGGGGATGTTGTGTTGGCTGCATCATGTTGTCTGGTGAGAGCCTGTGCCTGAGGCCTTGGCTGATGGGGGAACAGGGGTGAGCTGAGAGTTGCCGGGGTGTGAGCCGTGGCTGTGTGGGTAGAGGCTGGAGCAACAGCAGACGTGTGCTGCTGGGCTAAGTGCCCATAATGAGTGAGGGCTGTTCACCATCTGCCATGGGGGGTGTGGGCTGGCCTTGATTTTGGGTGGAATTTCTGTTGGAATCAGTGTGATTGGAGAGAGCAGCATAGGGTGAGGATGTGGCTGCCAGGTGAAAGTAATTGCTGCTAGTGGTGCTCATACATGGGCATTGAAGGGGTGTACAGTGTGTGTGCAGGCAGTGGCTTGTTCAGGAATAAACTCTCACATCCTAAGGTCCTTGTATAGATCTTCAGAGGTTAATAGTCCCAGTCGTAAGGCTTTGCAGAGAGGGATTTCTTGCCCTGCAAGTTGTGCTACATGCTTGTTCCGTTTTCCTTGCTTTTGTTCAAGGCCATGTGTCTTGTCCATTCAAACCCTTAATGAGGTTTACTGAGTTGTTCCCATATTGCAGCAAAACTTGAAGTAGTTACCAACGTACATTCACCACTTTTTCCCGTTAAAAAAAGGTGAAATTTAATTTACACCAATTAACTACGTGAGACGCTCGGCATGAAAGTGACTAGGTGCAAATTGCAATTAAATAAGTAAAGGAAAGAAAAAATGTGCTGCACATCACATTTTTCATGTTTAACGTTTTATTTGTATTTCATTACCAGTCCATCTGCAAGAGCACTGTCGTAGCAGACTGAAGCATTTTTTCAAGGAATAAAACCCCAAATGTACAGTTAGATTGATAAAAACAAAGTTTTAGTCTGAATAGATTAAGACAGGAGAGTTCTAATGAAATCTTCTCATTATTCCAGGCTTCTTTCTCTTAACTCTGGTAACACTGTGTGCTTTCATCAGTCTGCATTGCTCAAACACCAACATTCTGTAGCCTCCCCAAAGCTATTGTGTGTATGGAATCAGCCCCTAGGAAATGCTGAAATCTGTATAACATAACCTGAGTGGGTACATGCCCTTAGCTCCTTGTCCCGCAAATGGATCTGAGAACTTTGCATGGTTCCTGTTGTGCTTGTTGCAGTCCTGCTACCCCACAGCCTGCCCCATGTGAACCTGCTGCTGCTTTGGGAGAGACAGAACACCAGTCATGATGGCTCTGGTGTTTATGGGGATGAGAAGCAAAAGCTTTTATGCAGTTGTAGACAAGGCTGGCCGTGGAGGTGCCTTGAATGCACCATCAGTCTTACCAAGGTGAGTTGAACACTGTAGTGGTGTTGCCACAGTAAATGTTTCTTTGGGAGCATCAATACGAAACACTTCCATATTGTGGAGAGCTTGTTTCACCAACCAGAAATCAATGTGCTGGCTTTCTTTGCCTCAGCTGAACCTTTCCACACATCAGAGACGTTTGTAGTGAAACCTTGCTTTGTGCCTGGAATTTGTTTTAGGAAGTGCAGTATGAAAGACTTGGTTTATCTGCATGGAGCATGCTTGTTTGAGCAGTTGCTTTCCACAATGCAGTGCCTGTAGATTAAAATCCTTTCTGTTGTGGTTGTGCCAGTTCAGTTCCTTCGGCAGCGAGGCTGTTTCCCTGGTATGTTGCAGTAAGGTGCCTGGGTGCATTAGTGACAGAGAAGTTTTTTCGTTTCTGCTGACGTGTCATTTTTGTAGATTTGTAATGGTAATGATGACTTTTTACAACCGTTTTGTAAGGATACTCTGAAAACTGGAATGGCAGTCCCTTCTTCAGTGCATATTTTATTTCACCTGTAAAACCACTTTTAATGCTTGCGTTTGCACTTGGAATTCAAACGCTTTGCAATGAAACTAGAAATGACAGTATTGTATTTATGGAATATCCCTTTTATGGCGGTATGATTTATTGTGCGTGACGTGTGATCACAAGCTGAACAGTACACAGCTGACTAGATGTATTTACTGTAATGCTCTACCTAAGGAAATACGGTCTCGTGACGAGGAGGCTAGGTGGGGACTTAATACCCATAGGTTCAATTCCTGGTTCTGCTACACAGTTCATGAGTTTGGGGTGAAATTCACAATACCTTACACTGAATGATTTTCATATTATTCATTAATAATAACACATTCATTAATATGAGTTAGGCACAAAAATGCCATTGTTGTGCTGTGTTCTCTTTATGTCAGTTCCACTTCCTTATCTTATGGAGATGTATTGTAGACAGATGCTGTATTCTGCTATTGATCCATAGGGAGACAGTAGATGTTTTGTGCTAAAACTGACCACAGGATTTGAACCCTGTCTTTTGTTTGTTTCTGTGTCTGCTTGTAAGTGACCATTCTCAGAGCAATCAATAGTTGTGCTACTTACTATGAGCACCTCTGCTCGTAGTATTTATGCTATTAAAGATCATTCAAATCATCACAGAGGTCAGGCTACATGTGGCTGTGGACTCAGCTCTGTCTACTTTAGCGAGGAAATAGCCCAACTAAGGTACAGTCAGCAACTGAGGCATTAGAGAAAACCACCATGCATAGACTTGCATCCAGATGTTAAGTGCTGTGCTTAGAAGAAGTTAAGGGTCTTTTTTTCCTCTCAAACAAATTGGTGAAGTTTGAGGTGGAAATTTGTGATTAAAGGCATTTTATTGTGGTGTTAGCACTCTAGCTCTACTTCTGCAGAGTGAAGGGAAGAGATGCTTCTGTTGAGTGGGTGCATGTAGGCAATGCAGAACCAGCCAGTTTTACTCTGGCTTCATTCAGCATTGACAAATTTGCATTTGAAGTATCTGGACTATTTGAAGGGTAGCTGCCTGACCAAAATCTTGCTTGAGATAGCGATTGGAAACACTACAAAGTGTTTTGGGGTCTATAGGGCACACCAATGCTTCCTGAAACAGCATAGTGCCCTCAGGGACACCCTCAGACTCATCTGCACTAAACCTTTGGGAGGCATGAATCAGCTTGGTTCCATGGACAGCTTGGATTTATGTCCAAGTCCCCTGATTTATGCCAGGTAGTGTCTGTCCCTGTGCATCTGATGACAGCACAGTTGCTCTGGTTTCCCTTTTAATACAGGATGTTGCGACGGAGGTCTGTAAATGCCTGGAAGAATTGGAGGCAGTGGTGGGACTTTTGAGGGGACCTGCAGATGGGTCTGGTTTTACCCTGTTCCCATAACCTTCCCCGTGTCCACTTGTTAGCAACACAGTCTTGTCATTAATGGATGTTTCTTAGGAAATGTTAGTCTTCATTGCGATGTGCACAGAGCTCATAGTCTTTCACAACCGTACTCTGGTTCCCAGATCACGGTGGTCAAGGCTTGGACCTCACCAGCAACAGAAGGCGAACCAGGAGTGGCCTTGGCTTCTCTCTCCCACAGTTTTTTTTTTTCCCCAGTTTGCTAGTTTAACATTTAAGCAGGAAGAATTTAAGTAATTAAAGTGATTAAACTTATGCTTTTGATACTACTTGTATTGTTTTCCTCTGTGTTGTCAGTGATGCTTCTTGTGCACTTGGGAGGATGTCCTGTGTGTTCACAGTCCTTTATGCTTCTCTTGTCCTTTGTTGCTTGGATGCCTCCTACACACAGCTAGGCTCATCTTGGGCAGTTTGGTCAGTGCATTGCTGAGCGTGTGAAGAAAATGCTACAGCAGGTGGAAAACTTAACATGTAGGCACAGTGAGAAGTGAAGCTCATGAACATCTGCCTGGTGTATCTGGCGCTTGATAAGCAAAACCCCCAAGTGAAACTTTAATTTCAGGCAGATTGCAAAGACATAGTGACATCACTGGGGCCTACACGTGCTCCTGAAGTTACATATGTGCTTATACTAGGGGGCTGGAACTAGATGATCTTAAGGTCCTTTCCAACCCTAATCATTTTATGTTTCTATATACTTTGTGAATAGAAATGGCTTATTGAGCTGGAGCCAGTGTGAGGAATTTTGGGACTACTGCTGTTCTGCTTACAGTATTTTGCAGGAGAGTTTAAGGCTGTAGAATGACACCAACTGGATCCACAGAACAATCTGCTCCTTGTTCCCGTGAACTCCAAATTATTTTCCTTCTCACATGCAAAGTTGTACCAAGAGCTGTGTTTAAAAACCCATCTGTTGTCCATATTATATCAATTGGAAGAAAAATTTTAGACTTCTAAAATATTCTGGTTACGTGTTCTATCCTGCTGTCATCTGTCTTTCAACTACAAGCCATTTCTTGTAGTTGCACTTATTTCTAGCTGCTCAAATCTTTTCCTTCCCACCAGCAGATGAAACTCTGAGTTGCCTAAATTGCAGAAGTGGAAGCAGAATGCTACAAACTGGTAGTGGAAAGAAATGACCACTTTCAAAAAAGGATACTTTTGGCAGTATAAAATAAATAAATTGATATAGTAGTTTCTTCATATCAGGTGTGGGGAAAAAGTAGTAAATCACTTTTGAAGCTGTTTAGCCATATTTTTCATTACACGGTATATTTGAAGTATCATCAGTATCTGTATGTTTTTAATATAATTTGTGACACAAATATGTGATGTGTAACAAAATACAGCAATTAAAAAAAAACATTTTTACAGCAAAATAAGATTATTATTCCAGTGCCGCTGATTGTAACTCACCTGATAATGATCACGCTCTTCTGTGTTGCAGTGGCAGTAGCACAAGCCTATTTCATGGCAGATACGCTGCTTTTCCACACGGCAGTATTGAAGTTCATCTGTCTTGTTTGTTTTAGTTTTGTTGTTACTTTTTTAGTAAAACAGCCAATTATGATGGAACTGGAGACAACAGCATATCATTTCAGGTTTACGAGGTTTTCATTGCAATTGTAATGAGTACTCGAGGGGGGTGCGTATTTATATCTGTTACAGGTTTGTGGCTTTTCTCCCACTGTTTTCAAAGCAGTAGCTTCTCATTGAGGACTTCAGGATTTCTGAAGTATTGCACTGTATCCTTCCTGGAAAACTCCACAGGGGACGCTCAGGTGATGGGAGCTTTGTAGCCTTCTCCCAGTGAGATATAGATCACAAACTCACACTGTCCATCTCATGATGGTTAGATAGCCAGGCCGGAGACCTCTGTTCATGAGCAACTCGGTGCTGACACCTGTTTCTGTTCCTCATGAATCCCCAGTAAGGATCCTTGCTCAGTGTTAGAGCAGCATAGCAGCATCTGTCAGAAGTTGACCAGTCTTGTTCAGTTGTTCTCCAGTATGAAGATCACAAAAACCTTGATCATGTATGGTGCTAAACACCTCATTTCACCAGGACTTCTGTTTCCACTACCTAAACCCTAGACTTTTATCCCAGTTTCTCTTCAACAATTTAGTATTTCCCAAGATTCCTTAAAATCTGGGAAACTGAAGGTCCTTGGTGTGGGAGCATTTGTCAGGAGCCACTGCTTAACAGATTAGTGTGTGGCTCAAGAGAATCCTGTTGATGTTCATTCCAATTCCAAATCTTACAGGCATCTCTGACATGGAAGATTTCTTCCCTAAGAAAGATCTTGAGGACAAGATTTGGGCTGGGGATAATCCCAGAGAGGATGACTGACAGATTTCAGACTTCAGAGAGGGAATAACTAGCTCCTGAATTTAAATGCTTGGGACAGAGGGCAACACTGGTTTCCTCTATTTGTCAGGACACTAAATAAGAGTAGTTCCATTTTAGATGAGTTGGTAAGACCGTTTTTGTGATGATGCTGGAATGTGGCAGAAAGGTCTCTGGATACAGTGTTGATGGAACCAGTGGATAAAAATGACTTAAGGCAGACCACTTAAAGGGAAGATATAATTAATTAACATAGCTGTGGAGTTCTGGTACAATACTATGTTGTCCAGTATTTATCTGATGCTTTAAAAGAAGCATAGAGATGTCACAGACTTTTCTCTTGCCAAATTTCAGTCTTGAACATTTGTGTGTAGAGAACTGTAGATCGGTGAGCATCTTCACAACTCTTTCTGAGTGATACATATTTCTATTAAATGAGCTGTATGTGCTGCTTATTAATTTGTCCACTGAAAGTAAAGGAAGTCCCCTCTAAAGTTTGGAAGTATGCACAGGTTACTGTTTATAAATGTAGGATGAGTACTGGGTGTAGGATGAGTAGGCAACAGACAGTGTCTGCAGTAATAGATTTTTGTGGCAATCATATGAGACTGAGAAGAAACCGCATAGCGTGTGTCCAGCATGGGGACATAGAAGCAGGCAGGGGCCATGGGGAGTACTGGGCCCTTGTTCTGAAGCAGCTGTATGCAGGGCAGCAAATCTCAGCTCCAGAACAGCTCTAGCAGGAGTATCTCACAGTCAGTGCTTTTGTATATCTTGACTTACTGGCATTCAAATTCTGGTCAAAGATGGAAGAGTGGTGGGACAGGAGGTTCCTCACCACTGTGAGGCAGTGGTACGTGTGTGTATTTAAGAACTCTCCCACTTCCCTGATTTTCTGCTCCTTCAGTGCTGCACCCAACAGAAGCACTGGAAGATGCCTACAAGGTTTCAATATGCAGTAGAAATCATTGACCCCAGTTTCCTGTTATGTGCCTCTCTTTTGGATGTAGTCCCTGGCTGTGTGTGTGCTGTTGTGTTAGGAGGCAAAGGTCTGGCCCCTGAACTGATGGCCAGGTCACACCGGCCAGGTCCTATCTGTGCTGCTGAGATAGCCCCCCTGACAGCAGGCTTGTGTTGTGAGGAGGTGGTGGAGTGGTCCAAGAGCATGCAGAAGACGAGCTTAATTGAGCAGTGTGCTGTGGTGCTAAAACTTGCTTCCTTTTCCACTTTTATTTAGCATCCAGTTCACCTGTAGTTGTGAATTTCAGCTTTCAGCAGTTTTGCTTCTCTGTACATCTGTTTTACCTTGCAGATTCTGTGCTGTGTTATGATTCAACATGGAAGGTTTTTCCCTTAATCTGGATGCTGACCATCTGTGGTCTGTTTCAGCACAAGTTGAAATCAGAATGAAGTTCTGGCAACTGAGTGCTTTTGAGATTGCTACCTCTTTGTTAAATGCCTTGAGAGAAATTATTAGGGGAAGACAGACAGAGGCGTGACATTACACACACTGTGGATTGCAGGTTTTTTATGTCGGAAACAAGGATACAAAAGAGGTCTTGGGAGGAAGACAGAACGTGCTCCTTTGAGAATGCTTTCCAGATAGGAAGCTGTATGAAAATAGTAAAATGTTGGTATTGTGTGACTGAAATGATTTTTTTTTTTTATTTTGGTGACTATTATTTTCCCAGTAGTAATGTCTAAAGGCTTCAGTGAAGATGCAAGCTTCTTTATGTCTTCAGGCATGTTGAATTTACAATGTATGCACCTGATAGATGAAGAGAGGAAAGAAATGTGATAGGGATCACAGACAAACACAGATTGTGAGATGCCCTCCATGGTCCAATATGAAATGTGTGGCAGCTAAAAGCTCAGTCTGTTTCTCAAGTCCTGTGAGTTGGTAGCCCTCCCAGCACCATAAACTGCTTAGCAGCACAGAGGTCAATCTAGCAATGCTGTGTGAGCCTTTAGCTCCATGATAAACTTTCAGCAATCCATTTTCCGGTGAAGCTTTTGATGTATTTAAAGTTTATTACATGTATCTTTGTGTTGCAGTTCAGACCTACATTTGTTTTACTCTCAAGTTAAAAGATCCCGTCTGACAAAAAGCACATTGATTTGGGGGAAGATTTATGGAATAATGTCAGATGCTGCTATTTAGAAAAAAAAAGTTACTGCCTTGCAAAAGTGAATTTCTTGTTTCTTTGTCTAGTAACGCATTCAGAGCACTTGAAAGGAAGTTTTGGAATAGGGATATTTCTACCCTGGGGGAGTAGTATCCTGTGCTTTCGTTAGGTCATGTCAGGCCATTGTTTTGCTTTTCTTATCATGAAGATCTTGTGTCTTTATTCGTGCTCAGCTGTGGACTTGAGTTTCCTGGAGGAGAGTGAAATAATTAAGAATTAATACTACAAAATCATATGTTCTCCGTTTGTAGCTGTGTTTGTTTGTTTGAAGGCCATTCTTATCTGTAGTTCCATATAGTAATAGGTGGTGTAGATACACACCAGTAGTATCTTGTACCTCTGGTTCTCAGTATAGCTGAAAAGAAATATGATTATTCTCTGTAAGTATGAGAAAACGTAGACTGAGAGAGTCAAGGTCACCCATCAAATGGCTGCTAAAACTGGGGTCTTGATCACTGCTGCTCTTCCTCCCTAACTGCTAGCTGATGTTCTCAATGTTTTTGTCTCAATGACTAGTGGATTGCACATTGGCAGGGTATGGGAAAGGGCGTGTTTAATTTATGGCTCTAGATACAGCCGCTGAGGAGGACGGTTAAGTGCACAGGGTGGTTTATCAGTAGAAGTTGTCATTGAGGTGGGGTGATCGGTGTGGTGCCAGAGAAGGGCATGTGGTGTGTTCTTCCTGCGCTTAAAATCTGTGAACTGCTGCAAAAGGTCATGCAGCCTGAATGTGGTCTTGGTGAGGAGAGTCATGGGAGGAAGAGAGGCATGGCCAGCCTAGACTGAGTTTATATGGCGATGCAGTTGTGTTATGTGATGGAGGAACACCTCGCTAATGACTATCTAAATGATGGCTAAAGCATTTCTGTCTTGACTGGTAAATCTGGCTTGTTTCTGGCGTGACAGAGCTGCGATATTTATTAACATAAATGATGTGAGCAGTAGCTTTCCTAGTCACAGCCTGGAATGCATGTGCCTGTTTTGCAAATAAGCAGAATTTCTGTCTGGCACTGACAGTGAGATGCCTCTCCTCAGTACTACATTCGATAAATAGATGGAGGCATGAGTAGGTGAGGCTTGTTAAGTCTCATATGCATGGGACTCTTGCTTTGAAATGGGTTACTCCATTTCCTCCAAGTCTTCCTCAGGGAAACAATTTGGATTTCCTATGCATATTACCATTGACTTTTCAGTTGTCACTGTCTGCCTCTAGATTGTGGCCGTAGTTTCTGTCTACCTTATTTCCTGTCAGCTTCTGCCACTGTGCTTGCAGGCTGCACTGTGATGTATGCCGTGTAGAGAAGGCAGCAAAAGTCTTGGTAGGTCCTGGTAGCAGAGGAGGGATGTCATGGTGACTCCATGAAATGTGCAATAGGTTTGGAGACTGACAGGTTAGCACAGAAACTGCCTCCTGTGCAGAACTTATTTCTCCAACTAAGGACTAACATGCTCCCTTACAAGCAAAGATAAACAGATTTCACCTAGGGTATTGCAGTCTTTCCAGGAGACAGATCTGACTGAGAGAAACTGGAGAAAAAACTCCTGGCAGAGGTTATGATGAGGCTCTCTTCTTCACAAACCAGAAAGAGATGAAGCTGCACAGCCAGTGAATAAATGCGCAGAATCTGAAATCCCACTTCTGGCTCATGTGTCACATACCATCCTTTTGTAGGGCAAAATGGAATCAGTCATAGAATCATAGAATAGTTTGGGTTGAAAGGGACCTTAAGATCATCTAAAGAGCAGCCTTCTCTCCTCCAGGCTGAACAGCCCCAACTTTTAGACTGACTCTCCATCTTTCTTTTTTTGCTTGTCTCTCACCCGTACTTGGGATGCTAGGGAGCAGATTTTTTTCTTCCCATGCTTTCATAGCCCCAGCATCTATTCTCACATTTGACAACATACTCTGTTTAATGCCTTTTGTTCTCTGAAATGAAAGTTTCGTTCCTTCATCAGGAATAGAAATACACGTTACTGTGAAACACTCTTGCGTTTAGATCTCGATTTTGGAGGTTGTTTCTCAAAAGTGTTGTTCTTCAGACGGATGGGTATTTGAGTGACCTTCTAGCTCTGAGCTCAAAGACCAGCTTCTGGAGGATCATTCACATCGCAGTCCAAGTGCAACAGCCTCCAGTAATGTTTACTGTCTGTCACTGTCAATGTATTTTGTGATGACTAAAGCCATGAAAATGAAGGGCAGAATTAAAAAAGGGATAAAATAAGTAAAAAGAAAGATAAAGGTCAAAGCAAGTTGTAGTGGGGAAAAGAACAATGCACTTGATTAATTAAGTAGTACTGATGGAATGTGTCATGTCAGAGAGAATCCAGTGAGTATTTTTTGATTTCAAATGCCCTCTGTGCAGGTTATCAAAGAAAATCAAAGAAAAAATACTGCTTTCCTGGGGATTTTAGTGCATTATGTTCCCTACAGCTCTGGCACGTTCCTCACTCCTGTGTGGCTTTGTGCCAGGGAGTGCCTCTGCTCTGCTGTTTGTAAATTCCCTGTTGCTCTCAGATGGGAGATTGGTGTGCATTGCTGTGGAACTCCCTGCTGCAGCTTGCTCCCTGTTTGCAGCTGTGTTTTTTTTTCTCTCATTCTCTTCCTGCTTCCCCTCCCACTTGTTGATGGCTTATTTGTGTTCAGATATTAGAAGAACAGAATTGCTGTTATCAGCAACGTAATGCCTGGTTACTGAGAAACTACTGCTGGTGTTCCTTCCAGAGTACTGCTGGAGTGTATGGGGAGACATGGTTTGAGAAGAAGCTTGTATCATCATCGTGCTTGTTCTGTGTTTTTCCTTAATTCCTTAAATTTATTGAGAGGAAACGAGAGGAAAGTTGGGGTTTTTTTATCATTAATCACATTTTTTCTTTCATTTAAAATATATTTTTCTGAGAGTTTATTCACAGCTATATTTTTTAAAAATTAGAAGCTATAGGGTTTTTTTTTTTTTTTAATTCATAATAAAATGTGTATCTAGGGAGTTTTTGAGGCTTAATACTTAGACCTGATTTTAGTAAACAATTCAGTGCCCATAAACAATCAAAGTACTTGGTTTAGATACTTTGTCCATTTTGTAAGTCCTGATTAATTTTTCAAAGGAGAAAATAGTATTTATTGAAGAATTGCCAAAATCCTGATAAGTCCTGAAGCACGGCAGTAGTTTTATAGGCACATGTTTTCAAGGCCTCTTCAGCCATCTTGTTGTGAATATGCTGTGTGCATTAATATGGATATTTATAATGCAGAATATTGCATATATGCCTCTTCAGTGTTGTGCTTTGTTGTAAGGAAGGAGTTCTTTGGGGTATGAGAGTAACTTACCTGTAGATTCATATGTATAAATGCAGTTTTACGATTACCTTAAGACCAATAGACTGATTTTTGAGAAGTGCTAGCACACCTATGCATAAGCAAGTTGGCAGCAAAAATTGCATTTCTGCTGCCATTAATTTTTCTAACTGTGCCCGATTTTTGCATTTCCTTGTAACATGGCTTGTGAAAATGAAGGTCTTAACTGATGGCACTGAGAGATTACCAAGAACCACAGACAATAAACAGTTTTGACAAGAACTGTGTGTCTTTTCTTACAGTTCTCTCTTTCTGTGGAGACTACATTGATTTATATGGTTTAGCTCCCAGTCTTTCTTCCACCAAGATTTTAAGCGCTGGATCCCTACTGTATTCCCGTCAACACTAGCTGTTTCCGTAATTGCCAGGATCATGTACTTAAATACATCCGATACTCTTTCCATTTTCAGATTTCACCACACCTTCCGTGCTTCTGCTTCACCTGGAAACGGTTTGCCTTTGCCTTAAAGAGGCACTTCTAGGACCTGCAATTTCTAAGTGTATTTTGGAGACTTTGGTATTTCTTTCACACCAAAGGAGAGGCTCTAGGAAGTCTCTGCCAGAAAGATATTTGTGAAAGATCTTGGAAATTGTCAGGTTCATGTGTAGTGAAGTTGACTCTTAATAGCTGCCTCTTAGTCCCTCCTGCTCCATCAGAAGTGGTTTCTTTTGAGCAGTTTTGGCTTTCTCCTACATAGTCTCCAAGATCCCTCCATCTCAACTGTGAGCAGAGAGGCAGTGGGAGCGTGACTTATGGCCTTGAAAATCTGAATCATGGCTTTGGACTGGTCAAGGAAGACTCAGTGAAAGAATCTGAGCAAAAGGAATCAAATGGAGAATTAAAAACTCATTTCCAGCAGGGTACGGAACAGTAGGAAGCCAGTGATAGCTGGTGACAGCTACCAACCTGAATTAGGTTTGAACTAATTCACTAGAGATGGACTGTTTCACTTGGTTCCATGTGTTGCAGTATATTTCAGTTCACAATGTAGCTTCTTCATGGTCATTCTTTTTGATTTAGGATTTCTGGTATAGAGAGTTTATTTTCCAAGAGTACTGTTAAGAGGGAGCAAGAAAAAAAGTTTAAATAGATTATTCACCTGAAAAGTTCTGGAAGTTTTTTAGGAAGTAAATTAAGTGATGCAAGGTAAATGATTAGATGTAGTCATTAGGGACACATTGAATAAATAACTCCAAAGAAATCTGCAACCAGAAAAAGAATGAGTTGCATGTCTTCCTGTATTTTCCTGTTGAAGACAGCTGGATATATTTAGCAGCATCCTTTTTTAGGGAGGTTGCTGCAGACGAGTTTTCCATGAGGGAAGATTCTCTTTAAGCCTTCCACAGGCTGAGAAAGAATTGTATTTGTAGGTAACCAGAGTTATTAGGAAGCAAATTTAAGCAATAAAATGGATCTAGCTAACACTCAGAAAAATGTCTGGTTTAGGGAAATTAAAACATTAAGCCTGGATGTGAAGAATCAGGGATATGTGTTCTTTAAAAATTCTTAGTGTACTTTGTAAGTTAAAGCTGTCCACCAAATCCAGATAACTCTGTCTCATTCTTTCGTACTGTATCTCAGAATGCAGATACTTGGTCATCTTTTGGCATTTCTGAAGGCGAGAGCTTGGTGAGCCCTCTTCATGTGCTTTCTGGCAAAACTCCCGAGGCAGGTCTGTGCTCTGAAACCCCTGTTAGGTCAAAAGTGCCGCCGTTTGGTGGTGTTTCAGACACCCTGTGAGCTCCCACAGCCAGTCAGTTCAGCTCATGCTGTGTCCCCTGCCTGCCCAGGGCTGCAGCCCTGCCAGTGTGCATTTGTTTGGTCCTCCTGATGCCAGCCAACGTGTGCATTTGCTTACCGGTAGCCCCAAGTTGGATTCATGTTCATCAGACCTCCATGAGTTTCCCAGTGAGCCATCTGTAGCTTGGGCCGTCAGAGGAAGGGAAAGGAGCCACTGTTGGGGTTACAGAGTAGAGACGGGTGGGTGAATGAGGTGGTGCCTCAGTCTCAGCCAGTGCATTGCAGCTGAGAAGCATGGGAACCTCCCCAGCCCAGAGCTAGAGGAGCTGCCTGAATGCCTGCTGGGAAGGATGGAGCTCTCCCCGGTGAAGGGGAGTGATGCTAAAATCCTGGTGATAGAGTAGTACCTTTGTGCACTGTTAGCGGTCACTGATCCACTGCCTTGTTTACTTCTGCTGGATGCTGTGGCTCAGCAACTCACCTCAGCCTGCCATTTAAGTATGTGCATACTGAAATATATACGTCCACTACTCTGTGCTGATTGTGTTTGCCAACTTGTGTTTATACTGTTTCAGAGCAGGCAAACATTAGGTATTACATATTAGCATCACATTTATGGGTAGTGCACCCAGTAATTTTTTTTGTGGGTTTTTTTGGTTTTTTTTGTTTTGTTTTGTTTTGTTTTGTTTTGTTTTTGGACCAGGGAATACATTCTTTACATAATTAATATGAATTTTACATGGTTTTACACTTGTTGAAGACCGAGTAGAGAGCATAGGAGACTTTATGTGATGGCAACTTCTCATCACCATGGGTGTAACTGTGCATGTGTGTGTCTGGGTATATTTATGACTATCCTGTAAGTCATATTATTTACATGTTCAAAATAAAGAGAACCCAGTTAATCTGCCTTTTGTATCAATAACTGTGTTTTGTTGCTTTATCCACACCCACATGCATCACTGATGAGTCCATACAGTTAACAAAGCAAGAGTTTCTTAATTCTTGTTTCAAACACTTATTTACAGGGATATGTCATCCAAGCGAGTTTTCTTTGATGCTGTAGCCTTTTAGGTTGCTTGAACCTGTGCTTGTTTCAGTCAGTTGTGATTTTACTGTTTGTTTTAGTAAGAAAAAACTTCTTCAGCTCTTGAATTGGAAAGTTTGCTTGTTTGCTACCCTGTGTCTTGTCATTGGAGACAATGCTGCTAGTACAAGCTCATTTTCCATATCTTCATTGGCTACCTACAGCATATATCAAAACTAGTTTCCATTGCTTTGTTAGTGTTCCTGAAATTTGATCTGGGGCAGTGGGCCTTTTGTTTGTCTTTAGCAGGGCATCTTTTACTTGCCATCATGAACAGCAAAATGATTTCTGTAAGCCTGGGAAAAGCATAGACCTGTTAATGCAGAGAAAGCATATGTGAAAACACACAAATTCATTAGCAGAGCTTGATGTAAACCTGTGAACATGATGAACTTAACTATCTGGATTTGTTATGCTTGCAGGTGGACCCCTCTTCTGATATGTGATCTGCAGCGAGCTACTCTGAATCGTACGATGACAATGTTATCACTGCCGCATCTCTGGGAACCAGTTATTCATAAGTATATGGTATGTGAATGTCTGCATCTTACATTAACCATTGCTTGTTGGAACAACGCAGAAACAATAATGTGAAGGTGCTAAAAGTCATTGAAGTAAATGTTAAGCCACATTTACAGTCAGTTACACCAAGTTGTTCCAGCAGATGTTTATCTACTAGGCCTGGTCTATATGCAGAATAGTGAACTGTTTTAACTTGAAAAAGTATTTGTTCACAGACACTGGTAGAAACATTCCACCAATATCTCCTTTGGATGAAGTTATACTGGTACAGTGGTGATATATAGATATTCTGACTGTTATTCTCTTCCTCAAGCAGGAAGGGGTGGTAGCAATAGCATGAAGGTTCTGCACTTTTGACTGTATTGCTACACATAAAGCAGTACTATTTTTGCATTTAGAAAAGGTCTTTAATTGCTTTTCTCCTTCATTCCATTTTCAATTTCTGGTCAATCTAAATTAGATTAATTTCACACACCAGTGACTCCCTAAAGAAGTGTAAATTAACTCCATTTTACCAAACTCAGCCAGATGATGGCCGTTATTTCCTTGACGCGCTTAGCTTTACATCACTCACCATCTTTGACCAAGATTTCAATAGGAATTAAATCCATACATTAAGCCTTTTTTCCTCATCCTGAATAAGGAATCGGAGACTGAATCCCAGATCTAGTGAAGGGAGGCTATTTAATTTCTGGCCCACATGGCCAGAAATGTAAGGTTACTGGTAGCTAGTGTGTTTTTCTCTTCTACTGTTCTGGCATGAAACTGTTAACACACTCAGGTCCTGTAAAACCATGAGCAAACTGGTTTTATGAGAGTGATTGCATCATTGTTTTATGTTCTGAAGCAGTTCATAGCATACCATGTAACTGCTAGCATGGAGCATCTTCATCTGATATATAGCTCCACTGCAGCTCCCACTGAAGCTGGTGGAAAAACGTTTCTTCTTGCTGATGGGAGTTGAACTGCACTGCACATAACACCTGAGACTTTTGTTTAAGTAAGGTTCCCTGCATGGAATTTTTTCTTACTGATTAGCCACTTTGTAGAGATTAAGTGTTGCAGATACAAGCATAAAACAGAATTACAAGGAAATGGATTCCCCAGATAAGCTAGAAGAGGACTCAATTATTGAAAATGCTTGTCTAGCTTCAGATGTTATAAAGTGATGAGGAGACATGAGTGCTCCAAATGTATATATCTGTTTATCGTGCTGTATTTATATACATGATTTGGAAGACAATATTTGTTGTAAATGATTTGCTGCTACATCAGTGATGTGAGAGTGGGAAAGGAAGATGAAAGTCTTATAGGGAGCCAAAAGGGAAAGGTCACGCTTCAGCAGTTCAGTGTGCTTTGGGAGGGTAGTTCACAACTCGGGTAACGTGTGCTAAATGGTGAAGAGGTTTCCAGATCTGGCTGTTCTCTGGGTAGGTTCAAAGAGAAGCTCCCACAGGCGATACCTCCCACTGAAGTGAGCAAGCGTTGGTCCTGCTTTGCTGGGCTGGCCTGTGCAGCCACCCTCAGTAACTGCTACTGGCCAAATGCCTTTAACATTACCTTTTGTAGACTTCTCTGCATTTGTTCTGATGTCTCGTCTATCCGTGTCTAAGCACCTTTTCAGGAAGGATATGTAAATAACATTAATCTCTGTTGCTCTTGTTCTTCTGAGTGGATGAATTTTGAAACATTCAGAATTGGTTTTGATACACGTTTTTGTAAATACGTTGGGTTGGTGTGAGAGTGAGCACTGGTAATGGAAAGCTGGTTTGAAGAGGCTGAGTTTTATGTTCAGCAGGGGCAGAGGTCTGGAAAGGACCCAGCAGGCCAGCTGGTCTGCTTTCCTGCCACCACAGCTATCTCGTCACAAAAAGCATGAGTGCGTCTTGGTTGACATTTTCACTTTTTGATGGAATGTGGCTTTTTGCCGGTGGAGGGGACCTGTCAGAGAGCCAGGGGCAGGTGGCAGGGAGAGGCGGCTGTCTGAGTGGTGACCCCTTGCAGCTCTCCGTGTTCCCTGAGCACAAAGAGCAAGCCGCCATCTCACTGCCATGCTTTTAATGAGCTGTAGAACAAGGGATAGTGCGTCTCACACCTTGTGAGGCTTCTTCTGATACACATTAATAACCTTCATGGATTTGCCGTCTACCCAAATCAAAATGAAATTTCCTTTGGCTGCTGAATGCTGGAGTGAGTGGAAAGCAGAGGTTTTCGCTTTTGTTTTTCCTTTTGGGTGTTATTTTAGTTTTCCTCTTTTGCCAGTTCTCATACAGCATTGCAAACATTTCAGGAAACTGATCTGCAGTAGCACAGCTCATAAAGGCTCGACCTGCCGGAGGACGAGGCTCTGCTTATTACAGAAAAGCTTCAGAGACAGTCACAGCTGAAAAGATTACACACTTCCACAGGAAATTAAATTTGATGTAATATAGTGAAAGAATGACAAAACGGAAAGGGCATATATAATATATTTGTCATTATTAAGTGGTAGAAAAATGAAAACTGAAGAGCCAATAAAGTGCATGTAGTTTGGATGTGGATACAAAATTCCCAACAGTTATTTAAAAATTTGGCTCTCCACTTTCCTCTCCCCTCTCTCAGTGCTGTTGTCTCAGTGGGGAAAATCATTAACATCTCGTAAAATCGTGTGAACTTTTGGGCATGTGAGATTATAAAAAGTTTAAAACAAGTTTCAGAGCAGTCCTGTGGAGTCCAGTTCTGTTGCATTCTTCAGCAGAAGGTGCGTATGTGACATGAGACTGGGAACGAGAAGCAAAAGCTTCCTTCTTTGCTTCCTCCTTCCACAAGGACGTGCAGTGCTGATGGAGGAGGAGGCCTCCCTACCCTGTCTGCCTGTGCTCCTCTCTGAGGCACGGTGTAGTGCTTGCGCTGGAAGTGGCGGATGAAGTCCCAGCCCTGTCCTAGCCACCAGCCAGAGGCTGGTGTGGCAGGTGTGATCAGGCTGGGGACCCACTGGGAACCATTCAGGTGACACTCGTGCTGAAGAGATCTGTTTTGTTCTGAGGTCCTCTCAGCTTGTCCAAGGCACAGGGAGATGATGTGTTCCCCTCTTCTTCTCCAACTCAGGGTCAGCATAGGCACTGTGATAAGCCAGGCTTTCTCCCAGCCAGGTGCTTCATGGCAAAATGTAGGTTTTCTTTCAAAGGGGACAGTAATAACTTGCAGCTTTTTAATAATTTTTCCTATAAGATCTTGTTACCTGCAGTTGGAAAGAATAAGCAGCACTCTGGCAGATTTAACTTTATTAACCATCATAAATCCTTTCCCTTTTGACTGTAATCAGTCCCTGGAGTCGTTTTAATGCTCTTGACATTGCACTGGCCTTTCATCAGAGCACAATATACATTTTCCTGTAACTAGAAAACTGATGGTGGGAGCCTTACGTAAACCTGAGATAATGGATGCAGCAATGGGGATGTGCAACTGTCAGAGGGAGGATGAGAGGGAGCTGATTCTGCCAGCATAGCCTTTCCCTCTGCGGAGGGCAGGAGAGGGGACGTGAAGGCGCAGCGCCTGTAGGGTCTAGGAAGCAGTCACTAGTGCCTGGGGACCAGCTGTTTTGCTTTGGTCCAGACACAGAGACACAGAGACAGCGGTGCTTTTGTGTCTTCTGCTGGTTAGTGGGGGGATGCCGGGAGCCAAGCCTTGTATCAGAAAGCCCATCTGTGAGCAGCCCGAGTCTGTGTCACCAGGACAGTGAGCTGCCAGACCTCACTGGAAGCCATCAGGCTGACCCAGTCATTGGGAGCTGCTAGCTAGAAGGAAGGCTGCTTGTGGCGCAGAGACCAGGCAAACCTGCTCGGATGGAGGTGCTGGGTGAATGGGTCTTTTCTGTGACAGGGACAGCACTAAAAGGAAGGAGTGTTACCAGGTGGTCGAGGGGCAGGCACCTAAGCAACAATCGCTGCCTTCATAAAATAACTACCTGGGTTATTGCCTTTCGTCCAGCCTGCACGCAAAATCCTCTGGAAAGCAAGAGGGGAATTCCCTGGTCAGTAGCCTGTCGTGCCTCTGCTGTCCAGGAATTCATGGGATGGAGAAGGCATCCCAAGAATCTGCCCCCGTGTGCAGGGAAACTAAATTCCCTCTTGTTTTTCCGTATGCACAAGTCAGCAAGTTTCTTCAGCAAATGCTTTAATTTTAAGCTTAATACTATGCAAATATTTAACTTTGGACAAAAAAGCCTCAAGCTGGCTTCAGAGCATGGACTGGCTTCCAGCTGTTCCTGCAGGTACGGATCCAGTGTTTACATACACGACTGAGTATTTGTTTATTTATTATGGTAATCTTTTTATAATGAACCTGGGTATTTGTGTACCATGTTACTGCTTTGAACATAAAAATCTGTGTATTTGCAATGTGTGCACAGCCATTTTCAGAAGCTTTGGCAAAAAGCTCAGACCTGCTGAAAATAATCACTGTAGGCTGCATTTTTAGTTGTACCAACTAATTTTTTCTGTAACTGAAGTGTCCGGATCTGTGCTCGCCATCGAAAGCCCATCAGCCTAGGTTATGTATGTAAGAGATGTGGAAAGATCCAGTGCCTGTTGCAGGAACTTTGCACTGTGATTTGTTTGTTTGGACAAATGGGTATAAAGTCATACTCAGAAGGAGTGTCAAGAGCATTAGTAATAAAGATGGTAACTACGTTTCAAAAATCTGCTGAAGTGCTATCTTGAGATATAATACTTTGGTGTATCAACATATATTTCATTCTCCAGCCCTCATCTCAGCTGCTGCATGCCTTCAAACAGCCACTTATTAAAAAGGGAAAGGCCATAGTCTCGTGGACCTTCTTTAACGTCCTCAGTGTATGAGCTATTGACTTCATAAAGACGAGAATAGCTATGTCAAATGTGTTCCATTTGCATGTGGCAAGATGGAAAAAGCAAACTCTGTGTGAAGACGAGCAGACAAGAAAGACACCGAATGCCTTAAATACTAAAGGAGTTAATGCTATGCAGTGATTTTGCTTCTGTTATAGGAAGTGTAAGAACAGTATGCTTCCTGGCTTACGTCTCCATCTAAACTGCAAAGGTTTCAATTCCATGGCAACACGAAGAGCCCGATTGTGCTGAAGGTGTATGTATTAATGCATTCAGAGTGAGGGGTTGGGAGTGAGCTGGGAAAAAATAAAAACATGCCAAATGTTTCCCATTTATATATTTGTATTCAAAGTAAAGCCTTTGTTCATAGAAAATCAGAACCGATGTAAATACACCTGCACCCCCCTCATTCTTCCTGACTCTTTTTTACATGTGTTTTTCTCAGGCAAAAAGCAAATGAAGAGGTTGGTTTTGTTTGGTTTTTTTTTTTTTTTTTTTCATTTTTTATTCTATTTTATAGGGACTGTGAGTGCAGCAGCACTTGAATGTTGCAAGAGGAATGCTATTAATTCCTGAGACTGTTGTATATCCCTGGAGGAAATGACTGGAGGGGGAGTATGTTTTCCAAGATGTACTGCTTCACAGAGCAGAGAGAAGCAGAGTTTGAGGGGTTTTGTTATTATTGTTTTTCTTGATCTTTTTGATCTGTCTTCTTTCTGCCTTTCTCAAAATCCACCTCATGTTTCCCCCACCTCTCCTGGGTGAGGAGCAGGAAACAAGACTGAGCTCTGTTTCCTGACATCCAAAGAAATATAAAAGTACAAGGAAACGGTGTATTTTGTTTTGCCAGCTGACTCGGATTCTCAGACCTGCACTTAGGAAAGCACCTGCTCCCAGGCAGGGTCAGGAGTCACCCCCTGGGCAATTGGCCAGGGAATAGCTGAGATCTGATCATTATATGAATTTTATTTGGTCTGCTTGGTTGGCTGTGTGAATGTAGGATGGGGGATTGTGACAAATGTGTTTCGCTGTGGGTGAAGAACTACCTAAGGCTAAGTTTGATGTCAAGGCTGGTTCAGCCAGCTGTGCTGACGGGGAGATGAATTACAGATTTCTAAAGTTTAAAGTCAGACTGGGCAGTGGGGGAACCGCCAGATGTTGGTATTTCTGAGGCCAACAGCAGTGCTAATCTGGTATGGTAAAGCTGACAGAAACTGGCAAGTTGAGCTGGATTTACAGCTGCTCTGCATTGCTGAACAGGCAAAGGAGCCAGAACATATCAGTGGATCTGGCCTATAGATTTCAGCAAGGTTTCTGTTTTACTGGGAGAGAATATATCTCTGCAATTGGAAGCTGGTCAACTGCTCTCTTGCTGTGCCAGAAGGAATAAAATTCGTCTCTCTCTCTCTTATCTGTATCCTTTTCTTTTTTTTTTCTTTTTTGACTAGCAACAGGATTTTTTCTTTTCCTTAAAAACAAGACTTGCTTTCATTGAAGTGGGAATCCTATCTTTGAGATTCTAGTTGAGGGAGATTTGTCCCTGTTCAGGAGACCAGTGCAACATGGGTAAATCTTTTCTAAGGAAATAAATCGAACTGAAATGATTAAATGACCCTGTCTTGGTATTCTACGAAGGGGTGGGTTTTACCCTCAAGGCAGCAGAACTGCAAAGAAAGAGAGTGTCATTTTTAATCAGCCACTTTCTGAGGGCGAGCAGCACTGGTAAGACTGAGCCACTTGCTAATGCTGCATTTGACACTCTCCCAAATTTGTTGTCATTGTGGCTTCTAGTTTCTGCACATCCCCCGGAACAAAAAAACAGACATAGCTCATTAAATACTAGCATATGCTCCCCAAATTATGTGGCACCTTCATTTTCCTGACTTTTGACAAAGGGACTGTGCATACAACCCTGAATGAAGTGTAGTATGGGGAGATGAAGGATTCCTCTGTAGGTGTTCCGACCTGGCATAACCCTCCAAACAGGCGAGTTGCTGTTTGCCAGTACCTTCCCAGTGGAGCACCTCATTGAGCTTGGCAGGAAGGATGAAGAGAAAGCACAAAGAGGAACATCAAAGAAAGAAGGAGGAGAGAAATCAAGGACAGGAAGAGTGAGGAAACAGAGCAAAGGCAGAAGGGCGAGCAGAGAAACAACGGGGGGCTGGGAAGAGCACAACACAGGAAAGAGATGCTGCTCTGGTCCCTATGAGGGAAAAGTTGTTTTTCAGATGTAGTGTAGACCAAAAAAAAAAAAAAAAAAAAAAGAAAGAGAATTAAAATGCATGAAGTGGGAAAGGAGGATATCACAGTGATGAACGAGGGGAATGCTACTGATATGAACAGAAAAATACAGAGAGCACACAGATTAATGTCATGCACCAGTCCATCCAGTTTTGAATAGCAGCTGCCAAGTTTATAGCATCAAAAGCTTGTGACTTTCTCCATGTGGAGATTTTGAGGGCCCGTGGGGAGCAGCTGGGGTGCATTGTGAGGCTGCTGCAGGTTCCAGAGTGGGTGGCTGGAGGCAGAACTTTTCTGTGCACTTTGGCTGGAAGCCTAAAGCCAGTATGAATGTACCTGAGGAAGACTGCTCATCCTGCATTTGAAGACTGGCATCAGGAAAATGTGTCCAGTTCTCTCTGAAGGTATCTGAGGAAGGGCTGTTGAAATTCCGGCAGGAGTAAGCACTCCCTCTAGATCGCTTTCCTTCCACTTGTTCAAGCTATCTGGGCTACCAGAAATAAACAGCTGAATGGAAATTTTAGTTCTGGCTGTGAAAAGAAGCTTTTGAATGAATTCTACATCAAATAATGAAAGTCTTCTTTCCGCCTCTTCTCCACCTACCTTGTTCCTAAACATTAACATTTCATGTCACTTGAGCTAAGTTCAGTGTCAGACTCACCAGATACTGCTGAAAAATACTCCCCTCTTTTGTGGCAAGCTGGAGATGATGAGAGGCTTGTGGTGTTTTTCCTTTTCAATCTCTGCGCTGCCGGGAGAAGCAGCTGAGGCTGTGTGAAGCTGTCTCCTTCCCACTCTCCTGAACATGCTTCTTCCTCAATGGCTTTGCTGCTTCTCAGAAGGAGGCATGGATTGGCCTACTTAGGGCCATCATTTGTTAGGGAATGCTTTCTCAGATTGTGGTGACTTCTGTCATGACAGGAGGATGAAGAAGATTGCTATGGAACAAGTCATGGGCACTGCTAGCTGGTGCCATTTGTGCCATTTGGAAATCATTACTTAAGCATAAAAGAAAAGAGAAGGATCAGTAATGATGAGATTTAAAACCTACCCAAAGCCCCAAACCTCCAAATGATTCCTGCCATTTCTGCTTCTTGTTTTCTAAACATTTGAGCTTATACTTGTGGGGTTTTTTTAAGTTTACTCCAAAATTGCATGGGTGAGAAATGCCCTTTCTCTAAAATAGGTTGTTCTGTGGGAAGTGGCACCAGTGTGTGTTCTCCCTGGACTTCTCACCCACCTCCTTAATGTCACTGCAAGCACTCCCTATGTGGCCGTGCAACACCTGAGGGCTGAGTGTGGGACATTGCTCTGGCTTTCCCCCTCAGACCCAGCTACCAGTTTTCTCCAGACTTGTGACATTGTAATCAAGGAAATATAGGGAAATTTGTTGTCTAAGAGGGAAGATACGAATGTGTGCAGAGGTGGAGAATGTGCATTCCAGTAGTGGAGAAGAAGAATGGTTCTCATGTGTCTGAAATACTCTGCAGTTTTATGATGAAGATGAATGCTTTTATGGTAAAAGCATGGGTATCTAAGCTTACCTAATACTAATTTTTCCTCCTATAAAGAAAACAAGCAGCGAAGTGGCACAAGGAGGAAATGGTGAAAACAAACCCTTTGACAGTGAGCAGAGTCTCACTGCCTTTGGTGGAGTAAGTGGAGATGTTCATTTATTGCACTAATGTTATGCAGAGATGTGCTGATACTTGCTTATTTTTATCAGCGCTGAGAAACAGAAGCAAAAAATTGAATGTGGCTTTGGGATGTGGTAGTGCAAGGCTGAATCACCTGAAATCAAAGCCCATTCGAGGTCAAAATATGACGCATGATGTTTGTCTAACCCCAGATTTCTCAACCTGTATCTGAATTTACTTCTCAGCTGTTAGAGAAAAATCACCCTTTTCACAGATGCTGTGTGAACAGGCATTTCTGCACTACAGGAGGTTTTTTCTCTTCCCTTCCCTTGGTGTCCAGCCCAGCAATGAGGAATCAGGTTTAACCCTAAGTGTTTGTTTCAGGCCCTGCGAGTTCTTTTGCAGCAGTAAAACAATTATTTTTGATAGATGCACTAGTTGTTTGCTAATTTGTTTATAATCAGTTTTCCAAGAGGTTGCTTTGATGTGGGAGGAACTGAATTCTTTGGGTGCAAATGCTCGTTGCTGACTCTCTTCTTAGTCATTAAGAGGTGTTTTTCACATTAAGGTGCCTTTACTTTTAAGGGAAAATGTCAAGCATCTTCTGATACCAGACATATAAAATGTGTGGTTGCCTAAACAGAAACCATTTGCTAAGCAGCAGCATCTGAGAGAAGGAGCAGCTAAGACCAGCCCAAGCCTTTGTTGGCCTACTAGGGAGAGGCCAAACAGCCCCCTGTCTCCTCTGGCTGCATTGCTGCTTGCAGCCCGCAGGACCTGAGACCCCATGGGTGCTGGTTGCCACTACCAACCTACATCCCTGCTGATATGCCTCCATGCTAAAGATGTCAGTGTTCTTTTTAAAGGAAAAAAGACAAAAAGTAGAAAAAGGATGTCTTTTTTTTTTTTTTTTTTTTTTCCAATTCCCTTTCCACCTTTTTATATTTTCCCACTGCAGCTCTTTTAAGGCTCCCTGCCCCTGCAGTTCTTGCCTTTGTATAGATTATTTTTGGAAACTGGGCAACCAGGAGGAGGGATCAAATTTAGGAGAGTTGACTGCAGTAGAAGTAGAAAGCTCTTCCCCTTGGTGCGCTCTTTCTTCCCTCTCCTTTCTTCTCATGACCTCCATGATCTGATCCCCATCTCATTGCTTGTTCCAGGGCAACCCATAGCCATTGCTCTTTGTGTCCAGTGAATGACCTCTTCCTGCATGGAAGCATGCCAGTTTTGCAGGCTGTACTCGCTGCTTCTTCCCTACAGCAGACATAGTTTCTCTTCTGCTTTTCTGGGTTAGCCAGTTGACCAAGAAGTGGTCAAGCAGGGTTTTGAGAGCTGTGACGTGCTGGTAGCACTTCAGAGGTTATGTGCCTCACGGTAAGTTGTATGCAGAGAAGAATGCATTGGGCAGCCCCATCAAGGTAGTTGGGTCTTGAAACATTGGCGTGTTTTTGCATCAGAAATGTTACATGCAAACTTACCAAACTTTGCAAGAAAAAAACAATTTTTTTTTTAGGAGGCTGGGAGGCAGTGACTGAAACCTGACCTAGTGGTGAGACTTGGAGCTTACCTTTCGGCTCTAGGACATGGGGTAGGTGTTGGTGAGCCTGGACCCTCAAACCCTCTGAGCTCTTCTGCACAGAGATGGTCACTTCGCATCATTTGTTTTGAACGCAAAAATATAAGGAGAAATTTTCTGTGAAGGAGCACCTAAAGAGCTTCTTTTTTCTGTGTAGGTTTTCTAAAATCACTAGTACACAGAAAGACATTGACCATGCAGTAGGTCAGGCTGCCCTTTTGATAACTGAGGCAGTATTCGGATAATTGAGATGCCTGTCATTGCGTGTGAAAATTTGCTGATGTTTACACTTCTGTCAAGCACTGAAGTCACACCATTATATTTATTGTGGGATCTTGCAATGGATTTTAAAATAGATCAATATCACAGCACAGAGTGAGAATTTCCCTCATTTTTTCCACGGTTATGAAAAATGCGTAAGTTGCAGTATAGTGCAGTAAATGTTTAAAATTAAAAGCTGGTTTTGTGTGTGTTGATAAGAGTAGATTGGTAGAGCAGGAAGTAACTTGATTTTGGTTGGTAAAGGTGATAGCAGTATGGTGGAAATCAAAGCAGAAGGTAGACTGAAAGCATCTTTGAAGGCTGTGTTTGGATCAGCAACGTAACAAGAAGCAATAAACCTAACTTAGAAAGCCATGAGGCAGATGCTTCTGTACAAGAAGCTCCATAACTGATAGAAGTCAGCCAAATATAGAAAGAATGAAATCAAGAGAACATGAAGTACTGTTTTGAAACTACCATGCTATGGCAGAGATCAATTAAAATGTGCAGAGTGGTTATGCAAAATGTTCACTGTAGGGAAATCGGTTTCCTGTAGATTCTAGGAAGGAGTGCTGGCACACCGCCGGCAGGGATTTATTTTCACCCAGCCCTGGTGCCTGTGGCTGGCGCTCGATTAAGTCTTCCAGGGCAAATTATTTATTTAATTAAGAGTGGCCACAGTTGCACTGAGAGACTGGCAGCACAGAAGCAGAAAATCAGAGATTAAGTCTAACTTCTTGCAGATAGCCTGCTTATGTATGCTATAAATAATTGATATCATAAACAAGCATATGTGGGCATTTTTTCTATTTAAGCTTAGTAACAGTAGTTCATAATACTGAATGCACTGTATGTACTGGTGTGTGCTGTAGTCCTTTTAATTTCTTAATTAACTAGCCCAGAGGCTTGTGCACGAGCTAAGACATCGGATTGTTGCTATCTGAACTTTTGAACTTTTCATCAGGAAAGGAGACGTCAGTAGCAGAAGAGTCAAATTTACAAGTGTGTAAGCATGGGCAACCCAAAAACTTTCATTTTAGTAGGCATTCCATAAAAGCAAAGAGAGAAATCCCTCTCTTATGCCAACTAGGCAAGATAATGCTTTCTTCTTAGCTTAACATATTCCAGAGATAACAGTTACAGCTGTTGGTTTGAGGGAGTCCCAGGAAGACAGGGATTTGAGTGTAACTAATGAATCTGTCACTTGAGGAGAAATCCCTGGAGTGTCTCTACCACACTCTGTATTGTTCTAAGTATTGCATTTTACTTTTTTTGAAGGTGAGGCAGTGTGATTTAGTAATTGTGCTTTTGTCAATAAATTGGATTTTGAGGAATTCATTCCAAGTTTGATCTTTGCTTTCTTTCCATGATTGTTAAGTATTAAGAAAAAAAGTCTTGCAAGAGGAAAAGGAAAGCACTTGGGGATTTAAGCTGTGTACTCTGGCATTAAGGAAGAACATTAGCAAAGGTTTTGAAATATAGCAGAAATGCACAGTTTTTAAGCATTGGACTTTTTGGTTTTTGGACCAAAAGCTTATTCCTTTGGAATAAGCAAATCATCACAGAGCTAAATTCACCTTCTGGGGCAAGTTCCCCTTTCGGCAGGGGCCAGTGGGCTGCTGGCAGCAGCCAAGGTGGGGCTCTTTCCTTTGCATAGGGTGTCTTTGACCTTCCACACTCCTCCACCTGTGCTTCTTCAGTCCTGCTGGCTGCCTGATGATCCTTGCTGAAGCTGTTGGCAGCAATGTCTGAAACACCCCTCGACTTTGACAGGTTGGCTTTTCTGTCTCCAGTGCTGCCAGATCTTGGAATGAGTGGACATTGGGGTGTGAGGAAGAGTTTCCCACTGTCCTGGCTCTGGCTTCATGTCCTGGAGGGGCTGCTCTTGCTACCTGTCATGTGCAGCCACCTGCCTGAGCCCATGCTGGTCTTGTTTGGCAGCTTGCTTGGGCTGGCTGAGGGTTTCTGATGGGTTAGCAGCTTAGACTGGTTCCTCATGGATACAGGCAAACTCTAGAGCTGGCTGATGAGCTTGGAGGAGATTGTCCTTCAATACTGATAAGCTTTCTTGAGTCCCTCTTCCCTCCAGGGCTTTATCCCATGGTACTCTACAAAGCACATCCCTGAAGAGGCCAAAGTCTCCTCTCCTGAAGTCCAGGGTAGTGCATTTGCTGTGTGCCCTCCTCACCGCCCTAAGGATCTTGAACTCCACCATTTCGTGATCACTGCAGCCAAGGCTGCCCTCAAGTGTCCCATTCTCCACCGGCCCCTCCTTGTTGGTGAAGACAGGGTCCAGCATAGCCCCTCTCCTCATTGGTTCCTCTGTCACTTGGAGAAGGAAGTTACCATCAGTGCATTCCAGGAACCTCCTGGATTGCTTTTGCCCTGCTGTATTGTCTTGCCAACAGATACCGGGGGGGTGGTTGAAGTTTTCTATGAAGCTGCACCTATCTGTATATAGAGGGCCTCCTCCATAGGTCTTCCTGGTTCAGTGGCCTGTAGCAGACCACTGTAATGTCACATCTCCCTGCCCTTCTTTTAATCCTGACTGATAAGCTCTCAGTTGAATCCTCATCCAACCCCAGGCAGAGCTCTGCACTCTCCAGCTAATCATTGACATAGAAAGTGATGCCCCCTCCTTGTCTCCCCTGCCTGTCCTTCCCGAAGATTCCAACACTGCAGTCATAGGAGCCATCCCGCCATGTCTTCATGTTGACAGTAAGATGTAGCCATGCAGGTGTGTGCACGTCTCTAACTTCTCTTGTTTATTTCACATGCTATGTGCGTTTGCTTAGAGGCATTTCAGTTGGGTCCCTGATGAAGCTGGATTACTTAGGAAAGATACTGAACAGTACCAGTCCCAGTATGGACCCCTGAGGGATTTCACTTGATAATGATCTGCATTTGGACACTGAGCTGTTGACTGAAACTCTGTTGATATGGCCATCCAGCCAATTCCTTACCTACTGAATAATCCATCTATCAAATCCATATCTCTCCAATGTAGGGATGATAGGGATGTTGTGTGAGATGATTGTGTTAAAGACCTTACAGAAATCAAGGTAGATGTCATCAGTTTATTTTGCCTTATCCACCGATGTGGTAAGTGTAGAAAAATACACGCAATAACGTATCACGTTTTGATGGTTAACTTTATTTGGTCCCTTCAAGTCAAGTGGCATGCATAGGATGTGAACAAACTGCTGAGATTACTATTATTCTAAAAATACTTTTAAAAAAATTTGGTAAAAAACAGATATCGAAAGTATTTTTAATTAATATATTGGAATAGGAAAGTATGCTTTCCTCAACTTACAGTTACTCAGCTGTAAATGAGCTAGTTATTTAATCGACTCAGACTGGGTAAAATGAAATGAAGAACCCTCAGATCCTTTTGCTGCAATTGTGGAAGAGGCTGTTGCTATCAAATGCTAATTTCTCATTTCAGGAAGATTTTTTTACATTAAATAACTAAAATACAAGCATAGCTCCCACCACCAGCGCCCTTTGTTACTCACATTTCTTCAGGTGTGTTTGCGTGCAAAAGGAAGTGGCAGATTCCTACTCCCAAACAGAAAAAAAATCATTATGTAGTCTTAGAAGCCTCTACTAATACTTAAATTTTGCTTTTCAATTGTAATCAGTGTTACCTGTTTTGCCATTTTTAGCACTGGGAGAAAGCCCTAAGAGGTTGAGGTGCAGGCAGAATGAGAATAGCATGACTATTTTTATGTTCCTGACATCAGTGTCCTGGTTTATCTAACGTATGACACAGTGACTAAATGTTCCATACTATTCCATCCTCAGCAAGCCACATACCTTTTTCTAATATTGCCCCTTGTTTCAAAAGTTGTAGAAACTTAAAAAAAATAACTTCCTAATTTGGGGTGTTCTCTTACTGTCTGGAAAACCAATAGTCTCTGTACTTTTCATAAACAATATTCCTGCATTACAATAGTGAATATTCCTAACTGGATATCTTGGGTCAGTAGGAGATAATTTATCAGCTTCCTACTTCAAATATGGCATTTTAAAAACTATCATGGAGCTTTTTTATGACAGGACATCTCTGCACTCTTTTATACTTATTTAGATGGGTATATTTAGTTACCATTGAGATTCCTGTGCTGTCCTGTTTTCATTATATTTACTGTTTTCACTATATTTTCTGTTTTGAAAAGCAATACATTTTTACTTGGAGCGGCAGAAGCTGCTCCTCCTTCCAGATCCTCATTTTTCCACATCTCCTTTTACTCAGTATTTTACCACCTTCATGGGCCATCTGTCACATTCCCACATCTGTACCTATTCTGTACAAGGGTTTGCTGGGTTCCTTTATGTTTCAAGAAAACAGGCTTTGGAAAAGTCTGTTTGCTTCCAGAAGTAGCTGCTCGAACCAGCTTTGTGCTAGGGCTCTTGTATGAGAACTGACAGAACTGACAGCTGGTTATAAGGAAAAAAAAAGAAAAGGAAAGCGGAAAAGTGAACTATGCCAAAAATTTCACTTTCCACATGGAGTAAAACGCCTGTTTACTTGAACTCTTCCTTTTGAGTACCTTGTGCAACCAAGTCCTGGGTCTTTTAATAATGTAGAGATTTAGATTGCATCCCCTTAATGAAGATTGACTGAGTCTGTTCTTTCCTTTCCCAGGGGGCATGTGTGAAAGTAGTGTTAGCTAAATGTTGTAGTAAGGTGCTAGAGAAAGGGAGCCCCACGTCCCTTCCAAAATGCCTGGCCACTGCGATTAACCCTTTCTCTGTTTCAACAGGCAACTGGTATATGGGAAGTTAACTTTCCAAGCACAGCTGGATATTGCAAGAAGAGCCTGGAGCTTCCCGAGCATTTGAGCAGTTAATTGCTTTACAACTGCTATTCAGACACAGAAATAAGAGAGTGCATGCTGAAGCTTTCCTTTTCCCAATCAAGGTATAAACAGCCCTTTCGAGAATTATGAACGCAGCCCTAAAATTTAGTCAGTCTCATGGTATTTATGTTGAGCTTCAGATCATGGTCTCCCTTCTGTGTTTACTTTGATTAATGGTTGATATGGTGCTGCGGACCTCTCTGTGGCTTTGACTAAATGCACAGAGACAGCAGGCTCCAGCCAGCCTGTGCTTCCTGCAGCTGGGCAAGGAGGAAGAGAACAGAGCCCTAACCGTGCTTTCCACATGTGCTCCGCACCTCTCACGTCCTTGGAGTGGCTGGTGCCCACTGCTGTGGCTGCACCTGCTGGTGGAGGTGCCGAGGAGCTGTCCTGGCAGCCTGTGCTGGGGAGCACCTCGTGCTGCTCCTCCCTTGGTGCTGGTGCTGGGGTCACCACAGGCACAGTCTCCTAGGGCAGTCTGCCTCGGCGGGGATTTCCCTTCAGACGGGTGTGTGTGGGGGGGGGGGTCTCCTGCTTGGACACCAATTCGTTCACCTCACTTCTTGCGCTAGAGGTGGTGTTCAGGGTACGAGTTGGTGTCTCTCCCTCATGGCTTTTTACACCTTTGAAGACACAGTAGCGCTCCAGGCATGCCCCTGGTGTGGTGATGCGGCTGTGTGCCTCAGTCATTCCCCATACAGCCTCCGTGGAGAGGGGCTGGAGGGAGAGGGGGCAGGAGCACAGTGAGTGGAGCAGGAATGTCAGAGTGGAAGAAGCAAGCTCGCTCCATTCAGGCTTCCGTGGTGGCAGAAGGGCGGTCCCAGGCCACAAGTTGTGAAACTGTCTCTTCCACCTCTGACTAATGTTACATGAATTCCAGAATGTGTGGCAAAGTATAATATATGGTTTATAAGCTGTTGAAAGGTGGTTGTGGGATGTGCGGGGATTATGATACTTCTGAATGGGTGAGGGGCTTCGTGTGTTTCATGTATTTTCCCATGGAATTTGCAAACTTGCTACAAAGTGTGTTTAGGTACTTCCCAGGTTCTTGGTGATGTGGTAATGTTCACATTTACACCTCTCCCATTTTTCATGGCACTTGCGTTATTCTGAGAGGTCCTACAGTTTAGAGCACATGGGGATTGGAATGTTTTGACTCCCACGTCTTCTGTAGGAAGCAAGTTGTTTTATTCCAGGGCGTTGCATTGAGTGGGGACCAGCGAAAGATCCAGGAATGCCAGAAGAAGAAAAGAGAGGCTGGTGCCAGGTGTCTGCAGCAAATTGGTTGGGATAATCAGCTAGAGGGCACCAATGAATATTTCCTCTTCATGCTGTTAAATTAGGCCATGTGGACTGCCAGCATATATAGGTGCATGAGAGAAATGTGAGGGCTTTGAGAAGCAGTTGTTCTAAAAATAATTTTGGTGTTATTTTTGATAATGTTATCACAGATGAGGAAAATGAGGTAGACATTTGTAGTCTGGGACATTTCTTTCTCCAGCTTTACAGGGTAAACACTATAAATCCTTGAGTGTTTGTTTGGCTAGGTAATGCTTTCCAAAAGTATGTCAATGAAGTAGGCATCGGAATTGTAAAATACTTTCCTATATTTAGATTTTAAATATGCAACAGAAAGTCATTAACTTTTAGACTCCTAAGCACCAAAATTGCTTCTGAAAAGGGGGTTGGAGGTTAAAATCAGTTAATTAAAAAACCCTAAGATTTTAGTATTACCAAAAATGCAGAGTCAGTGTTCCACCATCAGCACTTTCAGCTGTCTCGTTTATAGCCTAGTAAGTCTGGTTGCTGGGAGGGCATGAAAAGGCTCCTGAAACTGTTGAAGGGGGCAGTGTTGTGAGATTACCAGCTCTCCGGTTAATGTAGAGGATTATGTTTTAAACTTGATATTAATGCCAAAAAAAAAAATCCCGTTGCACAGAATCGTGGAGCAGTTTAGGCTAGAAGGTGTCTCTGTGGGTCATCTTTCTAGCCCCTGCTCAAAGAGGGTATATGGTACATAGTTTTGCATGTCATTGATCATTTACATGGTTTTGATTTATGTGAGAAAGATTAACTATTCAGGTCTTTTTTTTTTAGTAGTGAAGAGGCAATTGCCAAAGAGGGTAAAAATGAAGCCAGAATTATTTTGCAAAGAAGTTTATCCAGGCAGCATTGAAGCATCACCAAAATATCCTGCACCATTTCACATATAATTGTTTTTAGAACAATCATTGCTCTTGGGTGGCACAAAGGACTCAGTTTGAACATTTGCAAATCAATTTTAAATTGTTCCTTTCATTGCTGGCTAATAATCAGAAGGAATTGGTAAATAGTAAAAGCAAAGGCTATACAGCGTTTTATAGCCAGGGGTTCTGTTTAGACTTTATCCCTATAATGCAGTGTTAAAATTTACAAAACAGCTTGTAATTGCAGTAGCTTATTTAAACCAGCTATTTGTGGTTATGTCTGCTGAGGAACTTAAACTTCAACGTTCCCTAGCCATCTAATAGCACCAAATTGGCTGCGGGTCTCTTGTAAGAATATCTAAATGTAGGCTGTTGAATAATCCCTTTGGGGGCCCTGTAACTATTTTTGTGCCTGGATATGCGTCATCAGTGGGTATTTTCTCTGGTGACTAGCTTACATCAGTAGGTCTCCTACCATACACTCTATCAGCGAGTGACTTATGATTGATGGGAGTCACGGCTGCTGTTTAGCTTTTATCTGTGACCTCAAATAATGGACAACAGGAATTTCCAGGCTGTTAAATTCCTTGAATGACTGAAAGCATGGGATGACTCTGCTGATAAACGCAGGTAGTACACAGATATTCAGTGTTCATCGGGGGCCGAGGCGGGGAGGAAGGAGAGGGGGGTTCCTCAGCTGCAAGGCGGTGAATCCGGCTGCGACGTGTAGCCGTAAGGTACGCTTCCCGGCGTCCCGAGAAGCGGCTGCACCGGAGCAATGCCGAGCAACCGTGATGCTCTGATGAACTCTCCCGAGCTCTCCAGCCGTGCGTGTCTGCCGGTGACAGTGGCATTTCAGTGTGTTTAACTGGCTGATCTGTAAGGCAGTTTGTCGGTCTGTGTTGTCCCAGGGAGACGCAGTTTGCAGCTCTGTGGAGGGAAGTGCTGTGGAATTTTCAGCTGCAGCCTGGCTGGGTTTTTTTTAACCCTTTCTGTTACTGCCGATAGGCAGTGAGCGGATCTGTCGGGGTGCTTAACCCAGGTGCTATCTGGGCTAAATCTGAAGGTGCAGTAGGCTACTCGGTTTTAAGGTTAAGTTGACCTGCCACAGTGACCCACTGAGCGTGTGGTCATAGTTCATTACCTGATATTCAGTACTATATAGTATGAAAATCAGTACTGCAGATACCAAGTTATGCCCTCTTTCTCCTTTAACTGTGTCTTTCTGTCAGAAGCTGACATGTGAAATGGGGCTGCAGGACATCTGTGGTATTTGTGTGAGTGTTACCTGCGATGGATTTAGCAGCTTGGGAGGCACTTTGTCATTTCTTGTTCTTCCCCCCCTATTCTTCCTATCTCTCCTGGGCTCAGTCCCTTTGATACAGCTGTGATAGGAAACAGATTAGCTCTCTGTGAACTCAAGCTTAAAAAGTCTCTTGAGCCCTTCTGGCAATCAGGGAGTAAAAATGACATGGATGCTCTCGGTGTGATTGATGATCAAAAAAAGTTCTTAATGCTGTTTATTGTGCGGCATTGTTTGACTGAGGGAGGATAGCAGCTGGATCCAAATTCCTCCTCACCACTTCTTCCTGTTGGCAGGTGGCCCTCCGCAGGGGCTGGGCTTGCAAACTCTCATGCGGGTCTTCTATGAGTGCCTGCTATTGTTTTTCGCTCAGGTGACAGCAGATTGGGTTTCGTGCAGGATTTTGAGGCTTGAAAACTTTCAGAGGGAGAACAGGAGCTTCGTTTTAACTTGCCCGTGTTTCTCCTCCTCCGCAAGTACTAGCCCAGAGGTCGTAGTTAATGAATGAAACCAGGCTTCCTGCAGGAGGCAGTTAACCCATCTCTGTGCGTTTGTTGACACAGTGCTTACATAAAGCTGCCTTCAGTAGCAATGCATGTGCTGTCATAGTATGGATGCCCTCACTCTGAGCAGTACCGGTTATGTATATCTTTACATTCCTTGCAGACAGGTGCCTGGTACAACACGTGCACTGGGTCTGAAGCAAGTTTCCTCGTCTGCTCTCTGGCTAGTTAAGTGCTGGTTAAGCATTGCATTCAATATAAGGAGTCGGAAGAGAAGTGGCAATTAAAAAATAGGCTTGGAATACCAAAGGAGAGGAGGGAATGGAAATGTTTTTGTTGAACTGTGGCTTTGCTTCTGTATTTTCATTTTAGTTTTTAGTCGCTTCAGAAAGACTTTGCAATTCATGACAAACTGGTTATATAATACAAAATCTATAAAAAGGTAGGCACAAAAAGGTTTGTGAATCTAGAATAATCTGCATTAAAATTCAGGGAGTTTTTCAGGGCACTGTGCTTAGAAAATGTTAAACTTGCTAACTGGCTAATGTTGCTGTATGTATTATTTGCCGTAAGTTTCTAGGAATCATTATGTCCATTTTGGATAACATTCACCTCATTTCCCCCCATTTTTAGGGGACTGTATTTCAGAGTAGTGATCGTGTTTTAGGGTAGCTTTCATTTACTGGTTTTGTGCAAGAGCACAGCATCACCAGCCTTCCAGAAAGATTATGTCAGGCCTTCCAAACATTTCAGAAAGGGTTGTCATTTGGTGGGAAAAAGTGTTGGCAAGTTGTCTGCTATTTCTTGATGCTTGGCACTGGGACTGTCTGCGAGGGCGAGGGGTAAAGTCCAAACTGACATGTGGCAGTGTGTGTAGGTACCTCCCTATGTGCTGTGACAGAGGTGTCATGCTGGGACAAACTAATTTAGGTGCTGACCCTGCAGTGAAGTCACGCCAGGTGAATGCCTGGGTCCATGTGCCTGTGCTCTACTCACTTCAGTGTCTAAGTGCAGGCACCAGGTTCTGCTTGCACAGCTTGCATTGAGGAGTGATGACCACTGTGGCTGAAGCCTTGTTTTTCCGGAAGAGCCTTCGCCTGTTCAGTGGCCAACTTTAAAATCTTGTCTGTCTCCCTGGACAACGGCTAACCAGATATTTCATCTTGAAAGTTAAAATAATAAGATGCTGTGAGCAAGAGATACTGCACATTCACTGGAAGTCAAAGCATCTGCTGCTGCATCTTGTAATAACTGCAACAGCAAACCTGTCCCTCCTCCAGCGAAGTGTGTTGGTGTTTCAGTGTGCAACTAGTTCCCAGTGGGCACAAGACTGTAATTGCCATGGTTGGGAGGTGGAAATGGCGACTGAATCTGACACGGGAATATCAGGGGCTTCATTCTGAAATTTTTTTAAAGATTAAATACAGTTCATTTCCCTTCTGCCTGTTAAAGCTGTTACTGTGTGCTCTGTGTGCCTGCCGTAGTGTCAGATACTTGTTGAGGGTCATAACAATGTTACTGGTATTTAATAGTTTTGTATCATTTTGACAAAGTCCTCTCAGTGCTTAAATACTCTTAAGAAGAAGGAGGTGCCCTGGGATGGGAAGAGCAGCAAAGGTAATGCATAGCTCACCCTGCTTGTGGACATCCCTGCTGAGAGCACCATTTTGTTTGAGGAGTGACTGTATGGAGCAGCCACTGCTGCTCAGCCATGAACATAATCATTGACACAACTAGAGATATATTGCTACCAGCAACTGTCTAAAAGTTGTAAAAGTATTCTGAAATGTGAGGCAAAGTAGTGATCTCAGTACTTCTGGCCATATTTTATCTTTTCATTGTGTTAGTTCAAAATCATCATATTACAGTCCTAAATAGTTGACCCCTGAAAGTGATCTTTGTGTTTCCATAAAATTCCACTGAAATCATTGTGCCAGTTCCTAGATACTAGGAGACTCCAATTTTGATCAGGTTGAGTGAGGAATGGCTTGGATAGTCTCATTGGTTTGTTTTGGGTTTTGTTTCTTCTGGCATTGTGAAGGAAATACGGGTTAGCCATTGCCTCATACAGACATTATTTTGCTTCTGGGAAGAATAAGGAGTTACTCATAAGCGTTGTTGATGTTTGTAGTGAGTGGAGGAATCAAAAGCAAAGAGGAAGAAAACCAATGTGCTGAAGTGGCACTTAGGTATCTGGTTTACTGGTGTGCTTGGCAGTGTTAGGTTAACAGTCGGATGCAATGATCTTTAAGGTCTTTTCCAAATTAAATGATTTTATGTCTCTGTGATTCCATGAAATAGTAGAAGGAAAATACAGCATGAAAAAAGTTGGAAAAGTGGTATTTAATTTTGTTAAGTCTAATTGATAAGATAAATTAAGAGCCTTCTACCTTTTTGATGCTAGTGTGTGCAATAATGTGAATGAATGGGGTCAGATAACACTTCAGCTCACTCACACTCTGGGCCTGGTGACCTTGGTCCTGAAACCTTTGCTCATCAGCTCAACCCTTCCTGTAAACAGCCAGTGACATTCATAAGACTGTTGGGGGTCCAGGACCAGGCTGTCAGTAAGTTAATAGATTTGTAAATGTTGCCTTGGCATGGAGTTAGTTTGAAAGGAATTCACCCATTTGTTTGCGCATGGGGAAGGAGAGAGAAGGAATATATTGCAGTTGAAGCCGCTGTACTTTGGCAGACAGGAAGGTACCTCCTTTATATCAGTAGCCTGGCACCAACTCCTGTGCACTGTGGCAAAGTCTTTTCTTTGTCTCCTGTTTTGTTTCCAGTGTATACACAGTGTGGTAATTCCTGTAGGGATTTTTGCTCTTGGCAGTTTTTCTCCTCAGTGCCACAAAGTGAGCATTTTTCCTGCAGGACCTCAAACAGCTCAACAAGTGGTGTGCTGCCAGTGACTCAATGCAGACTCCCTGTCCGTCTGCTCACAGCCACAAGCACTCCCTACCAGCCTCCTATTTTCAGATGCAAAGCTGTACGTGAATCCTGAGATACGTGAGGGTAAGGGACAGGGTTATCCTAGGTAAGGATTCTATGAAAAAGGTCTTGTGCCCCAAGGAGACAGTGAGCGAAGAGGCTCGCTTCCAGCTGAGGTTAAAACTTTCCGGAGTCGGATTATGGCCCTTTGCAGGGTGTTCAGATTGACTTGGAAACTTTGCGTAAAGGAGGTGAGAAAGAAATGCCACAGGCTGGTATCCCCGGGAGCCTTGGTAGTGTCAGGACACCTGACAGTACAGCAGTACTTCAAAAATATCAATGTCATGAAGGATTTACATGATAGTGCAATAGCTAATAACATGAGTGCAGTACAAGGCACCAGTTCAAGATTGTTGAGTTTGCCAGGCTTCTGTAGTTTCATATCGTGACTTTGTCCCTCTTCAGGCAGGCCTTTAGCATTGAAGAGTTTTCCAGGAACTCTTCCAGCCCTTCTCTTTCTCAAGCACAATTGCCAATTGCTACTCTGCTGCTTAGAAATAGTAGCAACTAAGTTGAAAAATTTTACTTCTTACCAGGTAGTCATTTTGGTTTCACAAGCTTACTCCAACACACTCAAGGATGGACTCTGCAGCTTTCCTTCTTGTGCACTTTTTTATACTTGCAGGCAGTGAAGTGGAAGTACCTTTGGGGTTTGCTGTGTATGCTGCCTATGACCATCTTTATTCAGGGACAGAGGAGATACGAAGTCTGTCTGTGAGGTTCTGACATCTGCTGTCCCTTGCGTGAGAGCTATAATGTCAATGTGCAGTGTAAAACTCCTTCCCTTCCGCCCAGGGAATTCCATTGACATATAAAAGGGCCAGCCAGAAATCCTAATCTGAAAGTCTGTAATTTGTGAATGAGAAAAAAATGAGGTTATCTCGACAACTAGGAGACACAAAACTCTTTAAAACCCCTTTCCCTAATTGGCAGGGAGAAGTAATAGAAACCAAATTTTCTTAATGTAACCAAGTCATTGGGCATCACATTGAGTAAAGAGAAGAGAAACTCTTTGAGATTGCGTTGCTAGTAGATCTCCATGCTCCAGTAAGGCTCAGGGCCACGTGCTCATGAAATACAGCATGTCTTTAGATGTGAATGGTTGTGATTTTTCACCCTTTGACTCTTGACCAGGAACTCAGGTCTTGTTCCACCATAAACTTGCTGCTGATTACAGAGGAAGCAAGGCTGCAAATCAGAAGGTTAGTTCTTCTCTTTAGTTTAGCATTTTCTACCCTGATTGCTATTAAATTAGGTATCACAGTGGTGAAAGCATCAAAGCCAAGATCACCAAGAAGGGAACAGCAGTCTCAGAGAGGTGTAAAGGAGTAAAATAGTAGTGCAAATGAGCAAAAGGAGTATGAGTTTAACTACCAGGAAGAAAAAGCCCTGTTACAGTGAAGGTCTGTTCTCCAGATGGAAACGAGAAGAGCTGGTGAGTTTTGAGTGACTCAAGAGTGACCTGGGAAAAATACTGCAAAATACACTGCATAGATTTTTTTCTTATTTGGGTATGAGAAGATCTAATAGACTTTGGCCATTTCCTTTTTAATCTAATTTCTGTGATTCTATGTTCACTTTTTAAAAAGGTCATTTTTTTTGCCTGAAATCTGCCTGAAAGTTTTTGGCACATTCTACCATAAAGGAAGGTATTTTGCAGAAATCCAACTTGGTGGTATTTTGAAGATGCTAAACATATTTTTCATGGCCATGTCTTGCCATTACTCCATTGTAAAATTCCCGGAATACTTGATGGGAGTTTTGCATTAAAATTGTATGGTATTTATATTCAGGTACTTTTCAGAGACCCGAGTCATATCCATGCTCTATTCTGGGAGTAGCCAGAGAAGCCAGCTCTTTAAAGCTACGGTTTGGCTTCACAGGAAATAATAGTCATGCCTACCATGCTGTAACTAAAATATTCAGACACATGAATCTTTTTCTTGACTTCCTATAAAAATGTCATTTGTTGCTTTATTTTGTTCGTTCTGGTTTGACTATAATATAAACAAGAGTTTATTAAAGAATTAGCTCTAAGTTGCAGTTCTTTCTTGAGACTGCAAGGGCTTACAAAAAATATTATTGAAACTGCAGGGTAAAACCACATATTAAAAGAAAAATGAATAATGAGTCTGCTTTCATATGGATTTTTTTTTAAAAGTACAGCTTGTAGTTGAACTAAATGTACTATTTCTTCCACTGCAGCCAGGAAGCCCTCATAGACTTTTGACAGCGCCGCCAAAAAATTAATGCTTCGGTTGTTTAAAAGATACCAAAAGCTTGTTTGACAATCGTAATCTCTTCCAGGAATTCCCTTTCCCATTTTCCCTCCCTATAAAAACTGATAACAAGATGCTTATATGGCAGAAACAGAAAGTCAGAGATATGTTACAAAGTGTTGTGCATTCCTTCCAGCCTCATGAGATGAGGCACAACATCTTCACAGCAGGCTAGGAAACGTGAGCACTCCTCTATGTAAGTAGCATTTGCTTCAAGGATTAGCTGTGTGCCAAGATAGTGCAGGTTTGAATGTTTCCTGAGCCAGTTACGAGTTTTTACATAATGTGGCAGCCACCAGGAGAGCTGTTGGAGATGGCTGGGTAGGAATTTAAAGCAGTGATCAAGGAAAGACAAAAAGAAAGAAAGCAGAGGAATGCACTGCATATGCCAGCATCAGTTGACGCAGCAAAACTGAAGGGAAGGATAAGCAGAGCCAGGCCTGGCTTCTCTTGAATTTCTGTCCTCACTTTTACATGCAACAAGATGTCACAAACTGAAGTGAGACGCAGCTTGAACTTTTGTTCTGAAGTGTTTCAAAATGACACTACTGAAATGTGAACTTAAAGGTCAGAGTAGTTCCCTTTTCTGTAACAAATTCTCAGGACAGTTGTTAATACTACTCTGTCTTGTAAGGCAGATCTTTAATAGTATTCAGTTATACATAATATGAAATATATAGTATTACTGTGGCTGTGGTGAGGAGCTGTTTGCTCTTCTCTAATGATAGAAAGGAGATTTTATGTTAGGAAGAGTAAGATAATTAAAGAGGTTGCCAGTAAAAAAGCCACTGTGTTTGTAGAGAGTGCCCTTGTGTTCAGCAAATACCAATTAGAGAGATGTCACTTTGTGTGTTCGATGGGTTATTACTGCACTAACAGTTGTACGATTACGTGCTGGGTCAGAAGGGCAAGTTACTTTTGCCTCATAGCCATTATTTTAAAGCAAAAACAACTATCAGGCACGCTAATATCAGGCATTGCAGAAAGGGAAAAGTAAAATAATGTCTTTGAAAATGCAGGCTAAAGAGAAAAATAAAAAGAGTCGATGTGACAAGCCTTGGTGTTCCAGGATGTAATTTTTACCCTGTCTGCACTATATAGTTTAGAAGCATCATCTTTATATAATGGAGAAGTGAACACTTCCTTCCACCACTAAAATAAAGTTAATATACAGTTATGTTATTCTGATGCTTGGAAATGGGAAGGGAAGAAACATTTCTTTCAGTTACCTTTTTTGATACTCAAGTGTTTTTAATCCACGAGCCTTTGTAAATGAGTTTGTGTACTTCCTTCCGTTGTATTAGCAAGATCTGATATCACTAGTACACCTTGCTCTCAGTTCTTATGTGGCTCTGTCTGACTTCAGTAAATGGATTAAAGGGAAGTTCTGCAAGTGACTTGGTGCAGGACATGGCCTTGGGTGTATATTACTCAAACCTGTTTGTAGGTGTTCTGCTTGGTATTTTATTTTGCATGTTTTGCCTGAAGCTTCATTAGACTCAAGTCTAAAGAGGCAGAAGGCTCTGTAGATGTTGTGGCCATTTCGGGTATGTACAGGATAGGTGTGCTTTATGTGGATTTGTGAGTTTTGCTCTGAGGCTATCAGGTTTGTCTTCCTTTTTAATGTGGTTGCCATCTGTGCTTTTGCTGGCTTCGTTCCGGGTCATAAGAAAGAGCACACTTCAGCAGAGCTTATGTTATAGTTGGTGGCCTGAACCTTTGTGCTCATTTGACCTCATACCTCTAGGAAGCTCAGCTGGCAAATGTAGCACAGACCTTTGTGGCAACACGCTCTGGGGTGCGTGGGTTGCTGGGTAGGTTGGCCTGCTTCCATATATGCTGAGGTATTTTCACTGACATGCTCTTTTCACAGGTTTGAAATTGCTGCGGCTTTAAAGTGCCAGCTTTCCCTAAAGAGGAAGCACTGCGCTCACCCAAGGACCTGTGCAAACCCAGCGTCTGCTGGGGCAGGACAGGGTGGCAGAAGTCAAATGGAGAGCGTTAGTTTGAAAAATCTTATGAGGTCACCATCCTTTTAAATTGGTTTACACAGATGGCTGTCTGGTTTGTTGCTTTGTCCTTGCTTAATAGTAACTGTTTATGGAAAAACGAATTGCTGTGCAGAAGGAGGTCCAAAAACTCATGCTGTTGTTTCCCTCACTGAAGATCTTCATGTTATTATGGGCATGCAAAGATTTGGCCTGAAACTGAGATTAATTATGAAGCATACAGTGAATAATTAACTGTTTGACTTGTTCCTGAGCTGTCTAGTCACCGGATTAGAAATGATTTCCCAAACTGCAGGAGATAAGAGAAGGTTATTCCTGGTTTCACAATGTCTGTATTGTTAGGGTTTTGTGCTGTGTGTGCTCTGACATCAGCTGATACCTATGCAGGTCAGGTCCAACTTCTCATCCAAACCACTTCCTGGGGTTTTCTTGGGTAATGGCAGTGATTCAGAAGACACCACAATGTCTCAGGAAGCTGTTTCTTACATGTTGCACCCAGTCTGTGTGACCGGAAAGAGATGAGATTCTTAAGAAAGTTTTGATCTTAAAAATACCCACTTTTTTTGTTTGTTTGTTTGTTCTGCATTCATATTTAGATGTGCATTGCTTGGCTTGTGTCCTACTAACCCGTTCGTAGACTTGATGTATGTATTGTGTAAGATGTAGGAACATGATGTGAGGCCCAAGCCTGAGGCCAGCCTCCAGGTAGAGATGCTGATTTTGGATCCACAATTGTTCCTATGTGACAAAAAAACCCGAAGAATTATTTTTTTTTAAGGAAATAAAATCTAAATCATGGTACTCTGCACTTTTGCAGGACTGTCTTCTTAAGAAGCTGAGAGTGAGGCAGAAACTTTGATGAAGCCTCTGTTCTGTGAGGTGGGTGTGTGTTTTTATTACTATTTTGAAAAAGCGTAGAAAATTCAAACCATTTGCCCTGTGTCCAGATTCAGACCTACTTAAGAGCCATGAATAGAGTCCAGAAGTTTTCTGCCACAGCACATGTTCTGATCAATACTTACAAATGCCCTCTTCAGGAAGGAAGTGATGAGTTTTTGCATTCTGTTAGCATTTGAAGTGACTCCTTTAATTTTCAGTTTCTGACTAATGGAGTAAGTAAATCTCAGATACTTTTGCTCCACTGTCCTGCTCTTGTTGCATTGTAGGAAGAGATAAAAATCTGTGATAGTCAATGGAAATCAAATGTGTCTGCTGGATCCAGGCCAAACATAATCTGGGGTTCAGAAATGTTCATTGTGTTTCTTGTGAGACCCCCCTTGGAGTAGCTTGTGCAGTTCTAGTGTCCTCAACATAAGAAGGACCAGAGGAAGGCCATGGGGATGATCAGGGGACTGGAGCACCTCCCTTACGAAAACAGGCTGAGATGGTTGGGGCTCTTCAGCCTGGAGAAGAGAAGGCTGCATGGAAAACTTACAGCTGTCTTCCAGTATCTAAAGGGGGCCTACAGGGGTGCTGGAGAGGGACTCTTCCTCAGGGACTGTAGTGAATAGGACAAGGGGTAACGAGCTTAAACTTCAACAGGGGGAGTTCAGGTTAGGTGTAAGAAGAAGTTCTTTACTGTTACGAAGTAAAGGTGATGCTGCTAGTGAAGCGCTGGAGCAGGTTGCCCAAAGGAGTGGTAAATGCTTCATCCCTGGCAGTGTTCAAGGTCAGGTTGGACAGGGCTTTGAGTAACCTGGTCTAGTGGAAGATGTTCCCCTCTTGGTCGGGGGGTTGGAACTAGATGATCTTAAGGTCCTTTTCAACCCAAACCATTCTATGATTCTGTGATTCTATTGCTTATTTATTTTAGCCTTTTGTCACAGTCAGATGCACCAGAAGTCTTTTAATAAATCCCCTTCCACGCTGAGACTTGCAGCTCAGGTTCGCAGACCCATGAGGGCTGGATAATTTGAATAAGTCTGAGAAGTGAAACTGAGCATTTGTAGGTGCAGTGACTACAGGCAGCAAAACCAGTGAATCCTTCTCATTTTGATAGCTTTCTTCATTATGAGGTATTGTCAGCTGCACTTGCCCTCTGATTGAGAGGATGTGGACCACTTGGATGTGGACCCTTGGAGCTTCCCTGCACTGGGCTCTTTGCCCACCCTGGGTCCTGGGGCACTTGTTTTGTCAGTGGCCTGGAGAAACTCACTCTTTGATTCTTGGTTATTTGCACCAGTTTCCCTTTTAGCCTTGGGAGATAAACTCTGCGAGTTAGGTCCTGCCTCCTGCTTCATGACATCAGGACCATGGACTCGCTGTGGCAAGGAATAAGTCAGGGTTGGAATGTGTCTCTTTAAGGATTTGGGCTTTTCTTTAAACTGGCGTTTGCCTTTAAAAGCCTTTTTTTGAATAAATTACTCTGACAGTAAGTACCAGAATAGATATCAATAAAATATGAATTTATGCATGCCAGCATATATCTCTTTTGTGTCTATTCACAAATATGTACTGAAAATTGACTCTGACTCCATATGGCTCCCAATCTCTTTCCTCCCCCGGCTGTCAGCTTCTCCTTACCTGGATGAATAAAAGGGAGCAGAGTGCTGGGCCAGGTGGGTGTACCAGAAAGGTTATATTCCAGATGTTTTTCTCTGGGACATCACTTTGGCTCTCAAGTGCCTCTCCATTCACATGGAAAACGCATTAGGAATACAATGCATTTTGGTGTCAATCTTGACTTCACAATCTGAAAAAGGAATGAAAATCCTACGTGCAGATTTACTTTCTGTCTGACAAAGGCTGTGCAAAAGTTTTTGTTGTTTTAGCAGCTTTTCAGTACACATTATAGCTATTCATTAAAATAACTTATTTTAAATTTTTAATGTCAAGCACTGGAACAGGCTGGCCAGGAAAGTGGTTGAGTAACCACCCGAGGCAGTATTTGAAAGAAGTGTAGATATGTCACTTAGGGACGTGGTTTGGTGATGGATTTTGAAGTACTGGGCTAGTGGTTGGACTTTGTGACCTTAAGGGTCTTTTCCAACCTAAAAGATTCTATGATTAATCTGAAATTCAGACTTTGAATTAGACATGACAGGCCTGCCTGTAATTGGGCTCTTAGAAAGTTGAGATACCTTCACCCCAAGACCTTCCATTTTCTGAGCAAGAACACCATTTATTTTGCTCAGTTCTGAAGCGTTTAAGTTCAAAGCCTATTGTGAGATTGGTAATACATCATTTGATTAAAATTATGCAAATCCATTACTGTAGAGTAAAACACAGTAAGATCTTCGGGAGGAAATCACACATTTCTGCCTTAGTGCACCCTGAGAGCAAGGTGCAGGTTTGCCATGTCGCTGCAAGTTGTGTGGTGGGACGGCACGGCTTTGCTGCCTAGCTCCCTGCACTGCGCTGCTGGAAAACCCACCCCAGTCACTTCAGTGCTTTGATGGGAGCACATTTCTCAGAGTCTCCAAAATGGAAAAGTTATGAGCCAGTATTAGGTTGTTGCCATTAATCAATGATTTCATTATTACACTGTCACCTCTGCTTCTGGAGCCATGTGGGTGGGCAGCTATGTGGTTGTCTTCTGTTGCTGATGCTCTAGTCAGCTGGTAAGGGAGCTGAAATGTTAACAGCTTGTTTGGAGGTTTCCTTGGGGATTCCTTTGATTCCTTTCTGCCATTGGCTTGAGAATCATAGAATCATAGAATAGTTAGAGTTGGAAAGGACCTTAGCATCATCTAGTTCCAACCCCCCTGCCATGGGCAAGGACACCTTCCACTAGACCAAGTTAATCAAGGCCGTGTCCAACCTGGCTTTGAACACTGCCAGGGATGGAGCATTCACAGCTTTCTTGGGCAGCCTGTGCCATTGTCTCATCACTCTCTCAGTAAAGAATTTCTTCCTTATATCTAGCCTAAATCTCCCCTGTTGAAGTTTTAACCCATTTCCTCTTGTCCTAGCACTGCAGTCCCTGAAGAAGAGTCCCTCTCCAGCATCCTTGTCGGCCCCCTTCATATACTGGAAGGTTGCTGTGAGGAACTAAACATGAGGCCACAGCTTTCTGCTTAATGATGGAACATTAAGTTCTATTGTGAAATTCAGAGCAGTTAGGTTAAATTTTAAAGATACCTAAGGAGCTAAACAGAAAGAGAAGCAGCTGAGGAGGAATAGAAAACCAAACTGGTTGGAAGGCAGAAAGTTCTGAAATACTTTACCTCTGCTCTAAACTGGGACAAACCCTTGACAACTGTTGTACAGTAAGATATCTTACTTCAGAACATTTAAAATGTTACTTTAGTTTTATTTTGAATAAAGATACTTTGATGGCATGAAGTTATTCTAGTTCATCATTTAACAAGACATCTTGTATGTCTTGTTAAATGATAATTCATTGGGTACCACCACAGTACTGTTAAACCGTTACTATTAACGTACCTTGTTGTATCACAGGACCCATTACTTTTATTAAACTTCATTTAAACCAGGGACAAGATTCCTGTTTTTTTTGATGGTGCTTTTCACTTCTATCAATTCAATATGGTTTTCTTTTAGGAAATTCTTTCAGTATGAAAAGTTGGGATGAGTTACACATTTTTACAATTTTTACCAATTCTTAGTATGCAGTTTCATTTTTCAAAATGGGTGAAACGTTCCTTTTTTTATTGTCTATAAACCCCGTAAATCCCTATAATTGCATATTTATGACTGCATAGGATTTCAGCACAGATAGGCTGACTTTTCATTTCTGTGAGAATATTTACAATTGAACAGTCTCAGGAATAAAAATGCAGCTTTTTTACATGTAAGTTTTGCGAATACAGAAGTTGCACACACTCTGAGCCATGAACCAAAAGCTTCAGATTTAGCCAGCAGAGAGGAAGGAATTTGTCTGCTCTACAGCAAAAGGAAGTATTTGCTGTGTTATTGTAGTACATGGCCTTTTGCCATCGTTGATAAAGTATTTAAGGGTTGTGCACCCAAAGTCTGCTGCCCTCTTGACCCATCATCCATCACCGGTTGTAGATGAGGTAGATGAGGCGCAGCTCCATAGGACAGCCATTGTTTCAGCCCTGTGTAACTCCTCTGAGAACGGAAGCTGCAGACAAAGCAGCTCCCTGTGATTCACAGTGGTGCTCAGTGTCCTGGTGTTTTCCCTTTTACCTATGCCTTTTCTGGCCCAGCTCTGTGCTGGCCAAGGTGGACAGACACATGAGGAAGCAGAGGGATTGATTCATTCATATGCGAATGAGACGAGCATCTGGGATTTTTTTTTACTGTGTTAAAAAGGAAAATCAGAGACAGTTACCACAGCGCTGTGCCTTGGCGATATATTTAAATTCATTTCCCTTCTGAGTATTCAACACTTGATAGATGGTGCTTAAAATGCTGAATTGCCCATCGTTTTTTCTAGTGCACTGCGAATTGCCCAGTCTTTTTTTTCTTCCCCTCTCTGAAAGCAGTTCTGGTTCCAGAGATGCCAGCATCCCCAGTAAGTATGCCAAGAATGTACAGTTATACTTTATACTGCTAAATTAACAGACAGAAATAGTCACACCAAACCAGATTCAGCTCCCAGATGGGAAAGTGTCTCCTCTAGCCTCAATTTTAATGACTTCTTTACATGAGAAAGTTTCACCAATATAGCATACAGTGTGATTTAAAACAAATGCTGTCATCTGTCTAAGGTGGTGACAGGTAACTTGCGGAAAATAGTGGTGGTTTCATTGTTTTTAATAGCAACTATGGTTTTGGAAATGTCTGGACACTGAGGTAGATTAAGTCTCCTCTTAGGATCTTCAACTTTTTAAATTTAAGTAGATTTTTTTAGTTTATCAATTGTACTTCTCTGTGCACTGGTTTTAAGTGAAAACCAGGGTTTGATTCTTACTTGATTTATTATATATGCTATTCTCTTAGCTTTGTGAATTTAGTTATAATTTACATTCCTGTAAGTGACTGAGGGATGAGTCCTATATGGCATAACAAAAATATGAGAAGAGCTAAGATCAGTTGTTGCAGTATGTGGTGCTGATGGCATGAAATATTCTTAGACAGACATTTGTTTCTCCTAACTAGGAAGGGTCTGCTCATGAAATGATGAAATCCATGGTCTTTGATGACTTGCCTGTGCCAGTTGGAATACCATGGAAGATTTCAGCCCCCTGCAGACTTTAACAATGGCGGTGTTCAGATGAAATGAGACAGGTTTACAGTCTGTTTAAAAGAAGGGAAATGGTCTTGCACTTTTTTGTGAGCACTTTAACTAAGAGATGCTGAAGTTTGTCTTCTCCTCAGAACCTCTTTAGGTTTCTGTTTTGAAGCCAAGTGGGATATGCAAGTGTTATAAGGAGCATTCGGATAGAAGTACTCAATTCTCTGTAGTTGTACCAGACACTGTAAATACCCTATGTCCCAGTCATTGCAGGTGCTCACACACTGCAGAGATACTTTAGATAGGATTACTTTGTGCTATTCTCCAGTTCACAGTGTTTCTACTTTTCAGTGCACTGTACTACTCTATTCCTGTTTATAAATCTTTTAAGTGTGTGCATTAAAATAGTAATTAAATTGTCACTATAATTTATAGTATGCCTGAAGTCAATCACCTAATTAAACAGAAAGAGCAGAGAGGTAGTAGGTTCGTAAGCATTTATTAAGTACTACAGTATTAATTATGCAGGACTTTTGAACCAAGCAAAAGAGGAAAGAATGGAAACACCAATCTAAAAAGACTTTGCTGCCCTTCTCAATTTAATCATGTGACACACCCCCACCCCCACTTGGCAGGACAGAACTACTGCTTTCTTTTTGTTAATTTTTAATGAAGTTATGATGAAGGTTTTTTTAATGACAATCACTTGCAACATTTTCCTGTAATTTTTTTTGAAAGAATAATATGTCTCCATGCAGGGGTCTATAAATACATGAGTAGAACTGGAAGATCCATTTACTTATGGTTTGTGGTGGATTGTGTAGAAACAGACTCTCGGTCATCACTCCTCAGCATCTCAGGCGGGGAGCAGAGCCTATGCTGGTCCTAGAAAGAGGGCTCAAGGAACAGTGAAGGGGGGCTCTATGCCAAAAAGAGTAGGCTCTGGTTGGCAGTGGAAGGGTGGTGGGGATGGATAGGGACACACTGTGCTGCTAACATTTGCTCTTTCTTTGTAACCTTTTTCCCACCCGTAGTCTCTTGGCTAAAGGTGGAGGGTGTGAGCTGTTAGCTGCCTCTGCAGAGACCAGGGTCAGGAGGAGGCTCTGCAAGGCAGCAGGTTATGGTTTGGAGCCTAAGAAATGGAAATATATGATATTAGTGAGCTTGTGGAATAAGGCTGTCCTACTGTGTTTGGTTTATATTTTGCTGCATCAGATGAACTGCCTCAATATGAAAAGGTGATGAGGTGGAGCAGAAGCCTTAAATTTAGCATTTCTTCTTTATTCCTAGATTTTTAAATATGTAAAACAGTGATAACACACTGAAATAGACTTACCTGCATCGTGTCTTGTTTCTGGGGTTTTCCTCTCTGCCTCAGTGAAGTTTACATGTGAATGTTAGACACTGTCACATCTCTTTTAGGTAGCAGAGGGGTCTGATCCTGCAGCTCAGGCTTCAAGCTCTGGTTGTACTGCAGTAGCCCAAAGGCTTTAGGGAAGAGGGCAAGTCAGCAGGGAAACAGCTGCCGGGAGCATCTGAGAGTTCTCTGGTCTTGCACTAATCCATCAGCCTGTAGTGAGCAGGGCCTTCTGGTGCTTGGGGGATACAAATGCAGCCACTAAGCAAACACCTGTAATAAACCAGGATGAAGACCAGTAAGGGTTTTGAATAGAATTCAGGGTATACTTTGCAGCTCAGTTACATTTTGATGGTAACGGTTGAATTGAAACCCTGGGAAAGGAGTGCCTTTGCTTTTTTCCTACAAGAACTTGCAGCAACAAAAGGCTCTCTCCCAGTTCACCGAGGGGTGGGGGGGGGGGGTGGGCTTTAAAAGAGCTTTAGATCAGAAGTCTTAAAAAAAAGGTGGCCAAAAAACCTTCTGTGTAAATGGACAGGAAGGTGTTAGAGACTTACCTACTTGTACTATCATTATCGAATTGATTTATCGTGTTTGGGACCTTACTGCAGAAGTATCAGTTTATCTTGCAGTATACTAAATAGGAATTCATTTGTCAATACATAATTGCAGCATAAGGGCAACATCTGAAAATCAGACCTGACTTATCTGAAAACTGGAGAACCAGTTCAATAGCTCTTTTTCTGTAAGAAATTGAGATTGTGTGATTGGAATATAAATCCCTGCTGAAGGCTATTTCTTTCACAGCCTTTAATAGGCTGCACTGAATTGACAGCAAAAGCAACAAAAAAGCTAGACCGAGCAATCAAGAGAAATTACTATGTATAGGTTTTTCATTTATACAGCAAACATGCAATCTATTTGGCCATGAGCACTGCAGTGTTCTGTACCATCTTCTTTCGTTCAAGGATGCAGAGGATTGTATGCTAAGGCCTGATCCAGCGTTTTAGATTGCAGCAGCTCGTCTCCTTGTCTTGCACACCCGCTGAGACATGGGCTTGCATGCCTTGCTGCAGGGAGACCTGCGGTTACCATGCTTAATCTGTTTATTACTGTAATTACTGTTTCAAAAAGATATAATTGGGATCCCCTTTGCAACAAAGACAGTGTTTTACCTTATATGGGGCAAATCACATTATTGACAGCTCTTCATCCCAGAACTCATAATAAGCCTATAATGAGTACAGTCATTATGCTTCAGGTTAGCACTGCAGCAGCATTATATAAGGAATGTAACTTGACAGTTGTCTCGGGGAAAAAATAACATGATATATGGATATATAAAAAAGGTGGTGGCCTCACCAAGGTCTAATACAAGTTGGGTTATACAATTCATTTTATGGTCAATAAGCCTGTCTTCTGAGCTGCATGTTGGAGAATGTAATGCTTGTCTGTTTGTATCAGACTTTACTGCTGTCTCTTTAATGTAAAAATTGCTTGTGCCATGCTGGTTTTGGGTGTGTTTTCAGCTTCTCAAACTGGCCATAGGCAGAGGCAGTCCCAGCAGCAGTGACTTTCTTTGTTCAAACAGTGAAAAACTAGAAAACTCAAACCTTCCTTGTGCTGATTCTGAAAACAAGTTGGATGGGTCCAACTTGTTTTCAATGCAGGTGTTTGACGCAACTGTGGAGCAAGCTGTTTGGATTCTCACTGCTATTTTTGTTTTTGTCAAAAAGGGGAAAAATGCATCTCCTCTTCATATGTGAGACCCCCTTATTTACCACTTTCTTTAGGCATGTATTTTCATTGGGAAATTTACTTGGTTTATATTCCAGGCAAATAATTGATTTAAGGTCATATATTCTACTTTAGGCAAATAATTGATTAAAAGTCACAGATTCTACTTCAGTGCATGTGCATTATGGTACAGTGATACACCAGGTGAATATTGTACTTTAAATCCACGACTGTGTAAATATTTGTGAATCCTCAGGTACTGAAACTGGTGCAGGTGTGCTGTCATGGATGGGGAACTTAGCTACCTGAATCTGTCCTGGGTTGCTCAGACATGACTCAGAGGGGTCTGTGTTAGGCCCTGGTAGAGTTATCACGCATGGGTGTTTGGTAGAACATGCTGTGCACACTTAGTGTGTGACTCTAGGCAGCTCAGCCATAAGACTTTATAAGCATGAACAGGCCAGCACCTTCTCCTATGCTCCTGGGCCTCCTCTGTGTTGGGTGCACAGAGGTGTCACAGTCACTGATTTGTATCAGGTGAAGGGTAATCAGAATATATGGTGCCCTTGCTATGACTGCAGCCCAACCACGCTATCAGAAGCAGCTTTTAAGTTCCTACTACTCGAATTTGGTGTGGCCTTGACAGCCTTCAGACCCTCTGTGCAAATGCTCAGGTAATCTTGGAGCTGATGCGGCTTTGCTCCTAGCAATGCCTAATGGAGGTGACATACATTTATATGAGGAAGTAGCACTCCTTGTTCAAGTTCGGTTAGAAGCTCCCTAGAATTACAGAGCACATCCTGAAGAACGGCAGTATTAAATTACAGTTATCTCATTAATGGGCATATTGATCTTGTATGTGTGATTTCTCAAGGGGTTTCTTGGGATACCAATGTTAAATTTGAAAGAACAAATGCCACTATAAGGAAGAGAGAAGCACGATGACATATTTATAACTTCGAGACTCATAAAATAAATTCCTAACTAGCCTTGCTGCAAATGTATCAAATCCTCTTCAGGCCACAAAATCAACAAGCCAAAAGGTAACCTCAATTCACAGAACTCTTCAGGAAGATGAAAAAGCCAAAAGTCAAGATGAAAGAGATTCGAGACAAGAAATCTAGGTACACTGAATCTGAAGAAAGTGAGAGCTGTAGCTTCACGTATATGCAAAAGGGCTTGAAAGAACAGGGAAAGGTATTTTCACATCTTATTAAAGAGCGAAGGGGTAAAAATACTGTGGTTAAGCTGCAGCAGGGAATACTTTGCTATGCAGTTCAATATTGGAAAGGGGTTACTACTGAGCAACATTTAGGTCAGTAGAGCAAACTGCCATGGGAGGGTGTAGAGTCAATCATGGCTAGACGAGATAAGTGTCTATTAAAGATGATCTAGGGTGACCCATTTAGAGGTGGCTTCGAATCCAAATGTTTCTGTGATTTTTTGTTCTTTTCAGGTACAAAATTTGTCAGATTGACTTGTTATTCCAGTTAGTATGTGAGTTATTGCAGCCCCAAAGACAAAAAGTGCTCAGTACTAAGAACATCATCTAAGCTAGAAATATTACCAGTATTATTTTGCATATTATAGCAGACGTAAAGTGCCAAATAATTATCACATAAACTCAAGAATGTGTATTAATGAATAATCTCTTGAAATCTATGTTAAAATGAAAATATAAATATTTAAACTAGGATTAAAACATTTTTTCTTCCGTAGAATAAAGGGGTTTTTTTCCACAGAAATGTCTCTATATTTTAAAAATGGGAAATGTGTTGCATTTTAGAGAATAATATTACACAATAGGTGAGATACACTCTTGTGTCCCCATGACCACGTGAACTACATCTCTCCTCCTACAGATGTTCATTATAGTGCAGTTCCAAGGCAAGAGTTTAGAGGTCCTACAGATCAGTAGGCATGTGTGTGTATGTACATCTGTGCATGCGTTTAGGTAGTGGTGAGATAGTCTTACTCAATAGTTACTATAGTCAGCAGAATTTTTAATTGTTCCCAGGGCATAGAAAATGTGTTTTCTCTATTTCAGGTTACGATTTTTTTCTTGGCACTATATTGTTCGAAAGTATACCCAATTGTTAAGTAATTAAAATCAGTGCTTGGGGAGACTCACTTTATTAAAAGAAGCATAATGTATAGCTGTAGTCATAGCTATGTATAGTTACTTTCCCATAGCAGGAAAAATCATTTCTCTTTGGGCTCAATCCAAGTTCCATTGTCTTTTACGATACTTAGATCAAGCTTTCTAATCATATTGCTGTGATGATCTGCAAACACACTGGGGACTTCTTTGCTTATTGCCAGGACTGGTCGTAATGAAATGATATGGAAACCACTGGAATGTAGGTGCCGAAATGCAGATCTGCAGTTCAAGTTAAGGATTTCTTTGACTTGTCAGAATGAAAAAAAAGGGGCAGCTCCAGCAAAAGTCACTCTGACTCTGTTTACTTATCCTCTTTAAATCCCTTTTGAAATTACTGTGGGGTTGTTGTATTAGTAAGCAGTCCTTAGAGAAGGAGTGAGAAGTTCTTTACCATGTCCTAAGGGTAGATCAGGTATAGTGAACTGGTCTGGAGCCTGTTCCTGGGGTCTTCTAATTCTGCTTGTCTCCTGAACAGTAGTCTGATAGAAAAATAGCTGGTTTTCTTTGAGTGCTTGCTCTTTTATCATTTAAGTGGTTTCTGGTGATTACAGAGGTTCTGGAACAATGTGAAAACAGTTTGAAATATAATTGACTGAATTTTAATATATCTGTTGTAAGTTCCTGAATCTGAATCAGTGGTATTCATCTCTGGAAACACTCAAGTGGGAATTTGAATAACTCTTTGGAGATGTAGAATTCAGTAGAGGTCTTTTTTGTCCTTTTTTTCTCTAACTTATCACTTAGTCTTTAATTGTGTCTGATTTTCTGAATGATCACTGTTATTTGCTGCACCTTTTATTCATCGCAAGAAGCCTTTAACTTGATTTCTTACGTTTCTTAGCAGTGGCATTATGTTTTCCTGGCAGAAACATTTTTGCTGCCTAGCATGTTGACTGTGTTATCTGGAAGTGGTTTTAGGTCCCATGCACTTTTTTGGCTCCTTTCCCAGGGCAGTTTTTCCTCAGTTGGACTTTCTACAGTCAGTGTGGTCTCTCACCATTTTCCTGGTTTTATTAATTTTTCAGCAGAGGCCCTAACACAGAATCAAACCTTGAGGTTTTAAGGGGACAAGTCTTGGGACCTTGCAGTCCTTAGTCTTTTTCTTGCAGCTGTAGTAAATCTGTGGCTGAATGTAGCTGAAAGCACAGGCAGCTTGAACCAAGTCTTTCTGTTTGTCTGGTTCCTGGGGCAACTGGGCCTTGAGCATACTCCACTTTAATAAGAAGCACCCTCAGGAACCAGGTTTAGCTAATCCCTGCCAGTCTCTTTAAGTCAGCCGTAAGTCCTCTTTCTGTCATTTAGTGATAGCGTATCCATGTGAGCTGGCACCTGATTTTTGGACCCAGGCATGAATAAATTCAGTGGAGGCTCTGCTCACCTTCGTTGCCATTTGTGTTTGAAAGGTCAGTAATTTTATTCTTTAAAAATATATTGCTTTTAGTGACCTTTCTGGGGATAGTAAATAAAGGTAATTTAGAGAGGGATCACTTTAGTACACTGTAATGGAATCTGTGGAATCTATTTTATTCTGAGTCGGTTGTTTTGACCATCACAAGAGGATATCAGGGTGGTACTTGGCCCACAACAACATTCACAAGTCCTGAAAATTCAGAATACAATATATGTATCTGCCCCAAAGTAACAAGTCTACTGTCATCATGGATAATTGTTACTTAGGGCCTTTAAGTTCAGTGAGGTTCCTGGTTAGCTTATTTCTTCAGCTAGTACTGTAGTACTACAGAAATTTAAACTTCCAATTTTGTCTTTTCCATTACCATTTATGCTGCCAGAGCTCAGGTGTTGGACAGGTGCTACTTTTGCTGCTTTTGCAAGGGGCTGCAAAGGTTGAAGATAACACTTTGCTGATGGATTACTGTTGCTCGCTAGCTAGAAATTGCTACTCCATCATTCTACTTGTAGAAGGGCTGTGGAAGTGCTCTGATTCTTAATCCGGGTAAAGCCATCTGGGTTGACTTTGGTTGAAGGTCAGTGGTGGGGTCACATTGGCCGAGGCAGGAAACGCAAGCCTCCAGCCAGCAGGAGCACCTTCAGCTTCCACAGCTAGAGGAAGAAGAGAGCTTCTGTCACACAGCTTAGCCAGCAGCAGTTTTCTTTTAAATGAGGCATGCTGGAGTAGATTGAATATCTACGAGCTTTTGTATTGTGTGTTTTCCCTACATGATGCTGTGGAGAACTGGTTGAAATGCATATGCAAAAGTCTAGGAGAACCTGTCTTTTAACTGTACTTGCAGGAGCTTTCCACTGTCCTCCAAAACCTATCCTTTTATCTGAGATTATTCTCCAGGCTGTTGATTACATTTCTCAGAGCTGCAGTGTTCTCAGTGATGATTACGTCAGGACCATCAGTTGTTATTTCCAGGTCCTCAATTTTCTTTTCAGCCTCCTGCCGTTTTAATCGCAAACCTTCAAGCTTCCTGTCCATGGAAACCTGGAGTAGGTCCAACCTTCTAGAAATACGTACTGCATGCCTTGTAAAGAAGTTAGATAATGCCGGGTGGCCAAGTACCACAGCTCTAGACATTGCCAATCCAAAGACAGGTAAGCAGGTAAGCTTTTTTAACAGGCTGAAAGCCATATACGAATATGCTGCCAGATCCCTCACTGATCTTAATTTCCTCAAGGGCATGTTGAAGTCACTGCCTGTTCTCTTATGAAAATCACAGACAACAGTGTTAAAATTTTAAATCACTTAGGAGATTGTGACCAGTAGGTCATACCATATAGCACACCTGGAAAATATCTTTTCACATAACTCCTGAAAGCACATTCACAAATTCCTTTTAAAATGAATCTTAAATACACTATGGTTTTCATCATCTTAGTGAATTTAGTTGTTTTCTTAAAGATGCCCACCCAGTCCCAGGCACTTGGTTTGGCATAATTTTTCCCATGTCACTGTACATCATGGACCTTTCTGCACCAGGCCTATTGTCTGCTTCATCCTTCCCACAGCCCTTGGAAGGGCACCCAGCCCGGGCTGAGACTCACTGCTATGGGTAGCTGAGCTTCCTCCCCTAAAACAGTGGTGGAGCAGCAGCTGGGGTCAGTGGTAGGCATGTTGAAGACTTCTTTTGCTTGTGGAAATACTGTAACCTTTCAGGGCACGTGTAGTGTGACTTTTCTATCTCTGCGTTTCTGCAGAAGTGAATGAGAAGGTAAGATGTTTGTGGCAGAAGCCAGTATTGAAATCTGTGCAAAGGACTTCTCACTCCAGTCAAGGGAAAAAAATACCTATTTTACAGATTCTTGCTGTTATATCTGTCTTGGCCAAAGGCATGAAAATGCTTGATCCTTGACTTGATCCCAGACTGTCCCAAAAGCTCTCATGGTAGGTAAACTTAGGACAAACCTTTGCTTTTGCTGAGACACTTTTTGCTTGCTGGATAAGGGAAGAGACACCTCAGGAAAAATCTGTGCCAGCATATAGCATGATTTTGCTGGTATGAATGAAGGCTGTGCTGGGAACATGCTGTCAGTACAGTTTGCTAGGACAGCTGCACCAGCAGAGCCATCCTATTCTGGATGCAGCCTTGTCTTCTGTTCCAGTTTGTCGTGCATGATTTATCTTTCTGTCACCTCTTTGGGTCCCTAGGTACCTCTCAGTGTAAAAAGAAATTAAAACACAATACAGATGAGTCTGCTCTGTGTTGGAGTCTTGACCTTTAATATATCAGCTTTTCATATTGCAACTTTCCCAGCAAATAGGCTGTCCTACAAGAACTGAGGTTGCTTTAGTTTACAAAAGCAGTCCCACCTCAGCCGTGCTTCAGTTTTATTTGCTTCCACCGACAAACCCTCAAGCTGCCTGAAATGCCTTTGAGGGGAGATAAGGTTTTCAGATTGCCTGGGAGATCATAACCATGAACTCCAGCTGTCCAATGAGGAAAAAATTCATCATTAAATATCAGAGGAAACTGCCTGGCAACCCAAGTGTCAGAGGGACTGCTTAATGTTTTGTGCTGTTATAGCAGTTTACTTTTTATCAGACATTGGGGTTTGGGTTTTTCCCCTTGCTGCTCTCATTACATTTCCCTTCCTTTATTAAAGAAAGCATTTGCATCTTGCTCTGTGCTTTTGTGCAGCATTCCCCCTGAGCAAACCGGTATGTCGCGCTGATGGCAGGTTTGCAGTCAGACTCTTTAGATCAATAAACCATCTTAGTTGTTGAGTATACCAGATTCGAATTTTAAAAATCCACAGTTGCACTTACAAGACCACAGAAGCCAAAACCTGATGTAAATTTTAAGAGGCATCCAAAGAATTGCTCTATATTTCAGTCATAAAACTTTGCCAGCATTACCTTTTGAACAAATCACCATTTGATTGGGTTTCATGTCATGTTTTTCATGGGTTTTTTTCTGCAGCTATTGAAGGTGTGTTGGGTTGGTTTTTTTTTTCCCCAAGAGGCAGACAACTGTGTCTTTAAAGGAGCAAAACAACTGTGCCAACAGATGGGAGAGAAAAGGCTGTGTCTGAAGTAGTGCTAGGAATAAACTGTGTTAAAAATAGGTAGTCTTGCCACAACTGTTTCTCTGGCCAATGTGGAAATCTTTCTTTCCCATACTTGTGTGTAATACTAAAGCCCTGCTAGAAAATTGCCAAATTATTCTATGAAAGTGTTGCTAGAACAGTAACTACCCTTTTCCTGCCTTGTTGTAGCAGTCGTGCTAGTGAAGGAGAAGGGCTAAGGAAGCCACACTGCTATGGGAGAGCTCCGAACAGTTCCTGTGACTGACCCCGGCCGGCCGCAGCTAAAACACGGCTCTTTTCTTACACTTGTGGATATATAGACTCTAATGATGTGACTCCCCTCTTCACCCTCAACAGTAGTAGAACAGCTAGGACACCAGAGGGTGTCAGAAATTTGCCCTTTCTTATAAGTGTTGTTTTGCTCCCAGGTATGGCAAGAAGTAATTCCCCTGTCCCACAAACCTATGTGGGGAGAATGCACCCACAGCAGTTTGGATTGCAAGTTGGGTTTTTTTGGAAGGAAACTCTTGCCCTCTCCAGAATAGGAAAGCAGGCCGAACTGTGCTTAAATGAGCTTGTTACTAGCAGAATTACAGCTGCAGTTTAGACATTGCATTTCTGCTTTCCATCTGTTGTCTCACTTATTTTTGCTGTCTGTCTCCTTGCTTTCAATTGTCTCTTCTGTGTCTCAGTTTATCCAATTTTCAGGGCTGGCCAGCCATTTCAGCATTATCACTGTCCTAATGGCTGTAAGGAGAGCAGAGGAGCTCTGTGCTAAATGATTTTTATTTTCCCCAACAAAGCCTCTGTGCTTTGTTTCGTTGGTTTTTGTTTGTGCTTGGTGCTCCATGTTGTGTCATCTGGGAAGAGAGGAGAACTTTGCATAATGTGTATTTTGCTAGAGTTGTTTAATTTCTGCAAACATTTATACTCTTACAGCTCTCAGTGCCTTTGGGGCAGGGACAGATTGTTATCTCAAACAGAGAACGAATCAGAGGGTTGACCCCACACTGGCCGTCTCAGCAGCCTGGAAGAGCCAGAGAACAGGTAGAGCCTGCCCCCCAGTGCTCTTCTCCCCATGCCCTCGCCCCCAGCCTTCAGCCTGGGGGGGAACCCATTTGGGAGGAAGCAGCCTGAGGCAGCTGAGCATAATTTAGGGCAGCCCTGTGAGATTTGATTCCTGATCTCTGAGATGAAATTAAAAGGTAGATAAGGCCCCTTCACCTGGGGAGAAGGACAGAGGTAGGTGAGCGGTGCAACCTGCTGCTGAGCATAATTCCCAGTGACTGGTTACAGCCCTGCTGTTTGGAGTGAGCTTTTCTTTTCCCACTTGTCTGCAGTCCAGGAATGCTCTGGGGGTTTGTGCTTGCCTGGCAGTTGTCTCTTGCTTGCTAAGACAAGAAAATGTAAAGGAAAAAGTTTCAGATGATTTTAGAGGCTGCCCAGTTACTTCAGTGCATCGAGGAAAGAGCAACATTCCTTAAAGCAGTGGGCTCATTATTCCTACTCTTTCCTCATTCCCACAGGAGGGAAATGGAAACAGAGGAGTTAAACCACCCATCATTTTCCACTCTTTCCAGTGGATGAGATATCTCCCAATTAACGCTGTGAAAAGTCTCAGAGAAACTCATCAGCAGTTTTGGATGTACGGGAATTCCTATGGTAGCTCCTTACCTCATCTTTTCTGTGTTACCTCTTTCCACTTCTGTGGTCCATACAGACATACATACATGGGTAGTATGTATTTGTCTCTGTCCACTCCGAGGATGTACCCCGTGCCTCTTTTTTTTCAGTCTATGGATGAGTTAAAAAATACCAATGGGTTACGTGCATAAGTGACAATTTGATTAACAGCTGAATTCTTATCTTCTTCCAGCATGATGAGCTCTAAAGGAAATCAAGGGAAGTTTTGTGCAACATCCTCAGTCTGTGAAAAACCTATATTCAGAAAGATGCATGTTCCCTATTCACTTCTGACTTGAGCACATGTTTTGCTTTGCTGAATTGGCATTACTGATGAGAGAGAGAATTAAGCATATACTTAAATGACTTGCTTAGCTGTGGCTGAGGCTGCATAATTTGTCCATTGGAGATTTCCCATTGAATCCAGTGAGAGCAGACTTGGACTGCAGTGGCAGAGGTGGTGCGATTTCATGGAACCAGTACAGCAAAGTATTTTTGCTTCAGCTATAGGAATATACAGCAAAAAGGTCTCCGGTAGCTGTATCCAGGCTGTTCGCATTGCCTCATATTTCAGACTGTTTCATTCTTGTGTTGGACACCAAAATCATTAGAAAACATTCACTGACAGCATTTAATACATATATTTAGACCACGAAATAAACCAGACATTTGTGATGCACCACTAATCTATTAGTAATTTGTTTAACCTCACTCCTCCACACATGAGGGAGAATAAAATAGAAGGTATTAAAATAAAAGTGATTTTTAAAATATCTTCATATTTATGACCATTTGGGGTTATTTTCTTTAACATACCAGCTCGTTTTATTTTTGTGGGAGTCAGTGGTGGTTGCAGAAGGTGAAAAATTGCGAACAAAACTAAGGAGAAATTCAAGTTAGCTGTGGAGCCAAAAGTGTGATTCAGGAGCTGAAAATATCTCTGCGCTTCATGCATCAAACTCAAACACTGTGTTTTGGCAACGCCCCCTGGATTAGAAGTGCAGTTTGAGGTCATTCCTCCTCCAGCCTGCCATGTATGGGTAGGACCCACGCTCATGACACTCAGCACACACCAAGAGCGGAGTGACATCAGTGCAGGGGGATCTTGCCTCACTGAGGAGGACCAGGGACTCTACTGCTGCCTTTCTCTTGTCTGTGTTTAGATGTGGAGGACCAGTGTGGAGGTGCTGGAAAGGAAGACACTTTAAACAGTCCCTTTTTAGGTGTGGCAAAAGCAAGGGATAGTGAGGTAGGACACCTCTTTGTAAAGGAGTCACACAGCACCCAGCAGAAGAGCTAATAAAGTATGTGGTCAGAGGTGTTTTGGTGGCCCATCCAGCTTTTTAAGACAGTCAGCAGCCAGTGATGGCACTTCGATGCGCCTGCTGACCTGAAATGACAGAAGCGTATCCCATGCTGTATAAGCTGCCTCTTCAACCAGGAGCATAGTGTCAAGAGATTGATCTCAGCTTGTCTAACGCAAATCCAGAGTGCCTTGAATAAAGTCTGTGCTTTGACTGAACACCAGTGTCACTGAGATCTTAGTTTTATTTTATTTGGCTTAGATTTTGCAGGTAACAACAACCAAAACTCTATAAACAGACCTCAAGTCCTTAGATTATTGTTTCCAGGCATCATGCTTCCCTTCTGGTGTCCTGCACGTCTGACTAGTTGCCAGCTTCTCAGGAGCCAGTTAGCTTTCTCCTACCACAGAGACTGACCAGTGCTGCTGCATGATCTGCCATGAGCTTGGACTTGCGATGGTTTTTCCAGGGAGATGTAGATAATTCTGACAGCCCACGTGAATGTCATAGGCTTGTAGGACTCCTGCTGCATTGCAGCCTGCCTGCTTGGCAGCTACGAGTAACTGTGCCTCAGTTTCTTCACTGTGCACCTGGCCTGTTCTGGTTTTTCCCAGTGCACAGCAGGGTAGTCGTTCAAAGAAGGAAGGAAAGCCAAGGCACTTGGTGTGGGAGTTTCCTCATGGTGATTTTGCTGGATTGCATAGAGCATAAGCTTTACCTGGAATCTTATCTTGGGTTTGGCAGAGACCTGATGTTTTTGCCTCCTCTTCCCACTCTCAGAGGATGGCCAGATGTTCTCTCATCTTGCTGCCAGCTGCCTGCACAAATCTTGTCCTCTTCTCCTGGCAACCGCAAGCTAGGCCAAATGGGTTGAGCAATGTGTGTGTATGGACACTGTGTCAATTGTCAGCCTGATCATTGTCTAAAAGCATCAAACCTGGTTAGTGAGGGCATTGAGCTCATTTGGCAGTGTCTAACCTGTTATTTGCAGTGAGGTTATGGCCCTACACTTAGGGGGATGTACTCTCGCTTATTTAGCTCCTGGCTAAAGTGAAAATAAAGTAACCCAAAATCATAGCTCCAGTGATGGCAGCAAAATAAGCTCTGGCTCAAGAGTGGGCTCTGAGGATAGAAGATATAATGTAGGGTGGATCCAAAGAAGAAATTATGTCCTTGATTTTAATGAAGTGAATCATATATGTGTAAAGTAAACAAACAGAGATCATAGGTGATGTTCCAAAAGTCATTTGGCATGACATCTTTTACGTAAATTTTGTTATGATTGCTAAACTTTCTACGGAGCCTGAGACAGTAAAATCAGCTCTACTGACACGCATATGTGTTAGTAAATAGGGCTATTTTTATTTATATTGTGTGTATACATATGCATGCACACATATGCATATATACAAACATATATATATGTATATATACACACATGCATATATGAATATTAATTCACAGTTGTATGAATTTCAACAAGTTAAAATTTTACAAAGACATCTTGGTGCTCTTCGCTTCCAGATCTGTAATATGGTGTTAGGTTGCAGGATAGCAAAATGAAAAAAGCTGCCAATAAACAAAACTTAAATGGGCTCTCATGCTCCTGTTGAGAAAAATGTGGAAAACAAAAAAAGGATAAAACCTGGAAAAATATATTAGGCTTTAGATGTCTTTCTGTTCTAGTAATGAAGATAAAAATGTTTACAGCATAGATACATTTGATTTAAAAAGTAAATTGCATTCCTTTAGCTTTGGAGGTAGTTCAAGATTTAATCCATCAATTTCATCAAACTGCTTGTAGGAAAACATTTCTGCAGTATTGAGAGCTGCCAGAATTACCTGGAATTAAGAGGGCAAAGGTAGAGACACTGTAAGTATTTTAATTCCTCTATTCACAGATGATTTGTGTGAACACATTAAGAAAGCTGGTAAAGTAATGAGAATAATTTTTTTCCACTTTTTCCAAATTCAATTGCATATGGTATAATTGCATTTGATCAGGACATGAATGTCATTTCTCAGATGATTGTGTTCTGCCATTGATCATATGAAGCCAATTTAAAGTATGACATTGCTTTTACCTTTCTGAAGTAGGAAGACATTTTTGCTTCTAGTCTTAGCTGCTATAGTTATCAAATTGTGTATATAATAAATTGTGCTTTGTTTAGAAAGTGATAAGTGTAAAATATTGCCCATTCAGAGAAAAAGTACTGAGATTGAGATTGATGCCTTGAGCTTAATGCATCATAGCTGCAATCAAAAAAATCTTAGCCTTCTTACTTCTCCCATTACAAACTATAATGCACAGAGTTCTCCAGACTTCCTGTGCTTGGAAGGGAGAAAGAGGGCAAAGAGTGCATTAAAAATCCACACAGAGTGGATTCGCAGTCTCTAAATACTAGAGTACAGAAGCTTGCATGGTCAGTCCATTGTATTTAGTAAGAAAACATTGATAAAGGGGGTTTGAACCCATGGAGAAGTGGGAGATTTGCGTATAGTCTCACTGCTTTGAGTTACCAATCATGAATTCAAGCCCTTGGGTGGTATGCTACAGAAGTGTACCCATTTTTCTGCTTGTATTGCCTGGCTCTTCTTTGGTACTAATTATCCTATATAATCCTGGATCCTGGCTGTAATTTGAATGGCACCTGGATTTCTTCTAGACCTGGTCAAACTGAGGCTTTAGTTAACTTCCCAAACCATGGTAAGGTTCAGTCTGTGCTGGAATGCTACCTGCTTAAGCCAGTTAACTAATTATCAGTAAAATAAATATTATCCAGTTGCTTTCCATAAACTTTAGTTTCTGATTAAAATATATATGTGATTTCTGATTTTTTTTTACCTTGTACAGAGCACAGGAATTTCCCTGTCCCTCCCCTACTCCCAACTGACCTTACAGTGTCGGTGTAACGGGTATATAAGAAGTAACATAAAACAAAGTCCTTCTTGTTGATCCATGAAATAAATTAATCTTTATGGTCAGATGGTGTAGCCTATTGCTACACTTTTGTTTCACCACTGAAGGTGCAGTTTTACAGTTACGAAATGATTATGGGAGTTGCCAAAGGAGAAGCTAGCAGTCTTTCAAAAGCAGATGGTGTAAGAGTCATTATCAGAGCACTTCTGTCTGTGTGTTTCCAGGTCCCGTGTAATAGGCTAATCCCTGAGTGTCTGAGATACAAAGTTCAGATTGAATAAAACCTCTTCCAAGTAGTGAGGCATGCCATGCTTCTCATACTCTCATTTCTCTTCTGATGTGCTTGTTTAATCTTAGACTCCACGGCTGGCAAAGAAGTGCAGCAAATGTGGAGAGTCATGACCAGATATGACCAAATACTAGCAAATGCTCACCAGTGGTGGTTGTATCGCATTTGTCTTTGGTGGGCAGTTGCTAAAGGCACGCTCGTTTCCTTTTGCTACCAAAGAACCCAAAGATTGCACAAATTTTCACTAATGCGGTGATAAAAGCAAATTAAAAGTTTCTGGTTTTAGTATCGCTACAATGCCTCTGGGAGCTCTAACTAGCAGTAAAATCCTGTTTGATGACACATACATTATTTGAGGTTGTTAGAGACTCTGTAGCTTGGCTGTTCCCTCAGACCACGTCCTGTTTGCTACTGCCAGTGTTCCTGTAAGATGGTAGGTTAGTAAGGATATGCAGTAGTACTGCCTGGACAAAATCATAGAACTGCTCTGGATAGTTTTTGCCTAATTGTGAGTAGCGATTAAGTAACTCGTTGAAGACTCAGAAGCTGATCCTGTCTTCACTGAAATCAGGGAGAGTCTTTCACACTTGGATCAGATGCTAAGGAATCCTTTGAGAAACGCTGGAAGACAGTGAGGTTACCAAAGTGAGAGGGAAGACACTGGCTCCCATCAGTTAAGAGCTGAAAAAGAAAATTAGGAAAAATGGAATGTAATGATCCTCATGGATTTCAGTTTAAATATTCTTTATGTAGCTGGAGCAGCAGCAGTGTGATTTTGTTTCCTAAATGACATCTTTTGCTTATGGCTTTATTATCTTTTCATGAAAGCCCCCTCTGCTCCTGCCAGAGTGCTATAGAGTGGATTTACTGTAAATGGAAATAAAGACCCTTGTCTTTGGTTTGAGGATCAGATAAACCGATTGACAGTGCATGTTAATTAAAAATGACTGAGTGCAAGTGTAGCCAACGTCACTAAAGTCAGTTAGACCTGTGAAGGCACGCGGTGACTTGCTTGAAGTCTGGAAGGTATCCATGCCACAGCAGGGGGAGGATGCTGCAATCCAGAGCACCTCCGGCTCCTACAGAAGGATGGGACAGTAAGGACTCATGACTTCTCTACTGCTATTGGTTTTGCTTTGTTCTTTGACTGGAACTTTTCTCAGGCCAGTTGTGGAAGTAGTAAGTGAAATACTGGTCCTAAAACCAGAATTTTGCCCTTGAGTGTAGCCATGCCAAGGTTTCACCCACAGATTAAAACTGTATTGGGCCCTGTCTGCTCAAAGATTCAAATGTGGTTCCTGGCTCCACATCCAGCTGATTTCCTAGAAAGCTGTATATTTATGTGACAAAGTGTGGGGGTCTGGAGCCAGAGCATATGTTGTTTTATATGCTCAGAAGCCTGTATAGACCACTGTTGACATTGCTGGTCAGTAACACATTATCATTTGCTATTTGGTTTTGCTGCTGATAGCAAACATTACAGGGAAAAAAAAAAAAAACAACAAACCTGTAAGCATATGCTTTTTATTGCTAACTGGTTCCAGACATACTTTATCCTTCAGCTTTTGGCACCCTTTTTCCAGCAGCTCACATCTGCACCCTGCTAGCAGTAGAAGTACCGTGCGTTGCCCACCCCACAGTGGATAGGCTTTGCCCTGTGGATGGGGCAGTATGGGCAGCAATTGCACTTGCTGGAAGCAGAGAGAGGTTCACTGTTGGCTTCAGTGCCACTATGGTCAGGCCATGAGCACAGATCTGCAAATCTGGTGTGCTGCATTTGAGATTTTCCTGTCCTCTGGCATGCTTCTCTGCTATGACACTTGTAAGCCCTTGAGAAGCAAGTACCTTCTCCTGCTGCAGTGACCCAGCTGCCCCAAGATGGTGGCCAGCCATGGCTCAGCATCATGGCCAGGTCAGAGAGCAAGAGAAGGGACAACATGAGCTGCACTTCTTGCTGGGACCTTGCACTCCCCTGGGATGCTACACATCAGCCCCAGGATGCCCATGCATTGCCCATCCATGTCGTGTCATCTGGAGTGGCATCTTGCATGTGGACGTTCAAGTACACAGGCAAACCTGAAAGAAAGCCTGGGAAAATGCACTCTCTGGTTTTCTATGTCTTCGCACCTGTCTTCAACGGAATCAGAATAGCCAGAGCCTTCGAGCGTGTGGTCACTAGAAGATCACTGAAGGTTTGTTATCTTGGTATTAATGAGGTGGGCATTTCAGTCAGCTCTATTATGTGCAATACAGATAGGGGTTTCCAGTTCCTGGTGCATTGTCTGTATGCCCTGACTAAGGGTAGCTTCCATGTATTCCAGAGCCCTGCCCTTGTAGGTGCAAATGGGGCAGCCTGCAGCTGTCTAACACATCTAACAAACACATTAATGAAACATTAATGAACACATTTCCTGGTGTTCTGGGCCTCGGAAGCACTGATGTATATCCACTCCTACATACATGCCTACAGAAGGTCTTTTGTATGGAGAAAGTGCCTTTTTGTGGTCTTTCTGAGAGTACTGTCACATGTAAGGAGAGATTTAACGCGTATGAGTGATTTTCGCAGTGTACACTAATAACTTATTTTCTAAAACAGACTTGCATCATATGGAAAGGGAATTTTTAGAGGTGAGCTCACTTTTAAAGCACAGTGCTAGACAGAAAAGCAGAATGAAAGACAATTGCACTGCTCTGATTTAGTAACGGGAAAGTATTTGCATTTAATTAAAAAAAAAGTGCTCTTAAATTCTGATTTGGGAATGACATTTTCAAAATAAGGCAGATCACCTGGAACTGCAAGCCCTAAAGGTAAATAGACTACAAAGCCACTTCCACATGCTTTGTGTGTTTACACTGCTTGTTATATACATCATGTTTGGAAATACATCATTGTATGTATCTTTTGGTCTTGTATGTCTGTTGTTTTCACCACAGAATGTATTAGTTGATGTGTATTCTAGCCCACAGCAAACCACAGGAAACCATAGGACAGTTGATGATAGCTGATGCCACATTGCTCAGGGGGAAAAAGACCTGAGTAGTGTGAAGGACTGTGACTGAATTTCCGAGGTTCTTATAAGTATGGATGTAGCCAGTGCCATAATGTCAATTAGGATATAAAATCAAACAGCAAACTGAATTGATCACAATCCTAAAAGAATCTTTCCTATTTGCTTTCCAAATAGGTGGAGGAGAGAGTCAACAGCCATATTTGCTGGAGCAGTGAACCAAATTGCCTCAACTGGAACCATTACTCACTTGCGCCTTTGACGGCAGCAGACAGGTAGGAGAGCAAAGAAAGAGTGGGGTTGAGAGAGTGAGACAGGGTGAATAGTTTTTCATTCTCAGAAGGGTTAACATGGAAGTTACTATTATTTAGATACTGATTACGTGTGCTTTTGTGGCAATGGAAGTCAGCTCTTGATGAAATCAGAAGCATTTCTTTCCTGGGACAGGGTATGTTTGTATTCATTTGAAGGTGCTGTCTTTGCTCTGGTTTGCCCCTTTCCCTTCTCTCTGTAGTTCTTACGTCAGGCATTCAGGGAGCCATACTTGTTGAGCCAAATAAACACAAAAATGTACTTGTGAAAATCCAAGAAGAAGTGGTAGATGGGGCTTTGATATCTGAAATGTTTCACTGGGTTTTTTTGTTTTATTTGTGAATTGTGCTGAAGTTGGTGATTTCTCTTGACCGTCTTGCCATTTCAAGTGCAACATTAACAGTACTATTCAAAGTTTATTTTCTCCTCTGAGTCTTGAACATTTTGGGCACATGGAAGCTGCAGTTATGAAGGTGCTGACACTGTAGTATGATGACACCCAAGCTACCTTAGTGGATCCCCAAAAGCAGTCTTACTGTGGCATTGGGTCGGTGTAGTTCAGAAGCCAGTTTATCCTGTCAAGGAAAGGTCTGTTTTGATCTCCTCATTGCGGCTCCATGTTTATTTGGAGTGGTAATCACAGGTTGGACAAGTTTCACGTTGACTTTGCATCAAAAACTGTGTCTGCATGTGGGGCAGTTTATTTTGTTGCAGTAGGATACCTGAGGCACTGAGAATCTCTAATCTTTTCTGTATGGGAATTGTTAGCCCTCAGAATTTAAAGTGACTTGCTTGAAATTGTGACAAGAAAAAGTTCAGTCCTTGTCATTGGCCTTCTATTTTATTTTTTTTTAATTATCCAATATTTATCTGCAACTACAGGATCCAGGCATATAAGAAAGACACCAGAGATTTCCATTGGTACCATGACCACAGGAGAAGGTGTTCAAAGTAAATGCAGAACATATTTTGAGACTGTGTGAGTGGTGTTGGGCCTATGTTTCATTCTGTATATGAAGTAAAGAATGGAGAGGGTTAAATTGAGATGGGCTATCCCTTGAGCCTTGTCTGAAACCTGAAACTGATCCCAGATATTCTGCAGTCCAGGGTGGTTGCTATATGGGGTATCTCTTCTTATGGATTCCTCTCCAAGTCCCTGCAATGAAATGTCTATCTTCATGGCAGTCTTTCCCTTATGTAGTGTCTAAGAGCTAGCAAAGATCTTTCCACACAGCCTGGGATCAGAGATGGGTGGGTGAGAGGGGTGCAAACTGATGGCTGTCAGCAGGGGTGTTTCCAACAAACGTGTCAGCAAAAAAAGAAGGCATCATCCCTGCCGGAGGTCCTGTGGAATTTATGTTGAAAGTTCAGCAGGAAAACAAACTGTCCTCATGCACCCCTGAGCTCTGTTGCCAGTTTGGGAAGCATTAACAGCGTGTGAAATTTATAAGCAGGAGTAATGGAATACTTACTCCTGCAGTACAGAAACCTAGCCACGTCCTGACTCACCAGGCAGGATTTCAGTGGAAAACTGAGAACTTTGGTACACAAGAGCATGGCAGCCATCCTCTCAAATGGGGTTTTAGCATAAATTTTTCAGGTTTCATTAGTGTGTAACTAAATGGTACTTCTGTGCATTGGGCCCTTCTTCCTGTGGCTCATTCATAGGCTGAGAACTCTCCCTGGTAATGTGTCAGCCATGTAATGGCATGCTTTAATTTTTTGTTTGGAACAACTCAATTTTAGAATAGATGCTCTCAATTAACATAGTTCAGACCAAAGTTACTGTAACTATGATAATATGTACTGCTACCTTGTGTACTAAGGATATTAAGGAAAGCACTTAATACTGGTAGGGTAGTAAATACACTGTGTGAGCTAATAAAAGGCTCCCATTAAGGAGCTGAACCCTATTACTGCCTACTTTACAGGTGAAAGCTTTCAGTCTGATTCCACCACTAGATATGTGGTGGTAGGAAGGCACGTTTTCTCTGAAGACCAGGGCATGCTATGCTGCCAAACCAGCAGTCCTGGGCTCCCCTGCAGGGAATGATTCTTGCAGCAGATTGAGATTGCACAAGCTGTGGTGTGGAGGGCTAGCTGCTTTATTTTGACTGAGAATCCTTTCAGGATACTGGTTCCGATTCTCTACTGCCTGAAACCTTTTGCTATTTATACCTAGGTAAAGTGAATGCCGAGCAAACATAAAATGCCACTACCCTAATACTAAAGGAGCTGTTACCACTTCGCCCGAGTTATAAATGACTGTACAAAGGGTGAAGAAAGTTCAAGGTCTCTCTTTTTGTTACAACGTTGCCCCCAGATACTGCGGCTTGTTGCTGACAGTGTGAACAGGAGGCAGCTGTATTCGCGGCAGTTTAAGCTCAAGATGTGGAAACTCGGGGGGAAGCAAGAGCACTCATTTCTTGTCCCGCTATTAGTCAGAGAGAGTAAAAACATGTTTCTTCCTCCACGCTCAAGAGGTGGCCGGGCAGGGTGGTGGGACAACGGATTCATTTGCTACCCTGACTGCCTGGGGACGGAAAGAAAGACGCTCGAAAACATCCGGAGGCGGCAGAAATGGGCGCTGCCACTCCGATGCTCCGAGTCTCCTTCGCACCCCCCGGGCATGAATCTCCGCCGAGGCTGCGCTGCTGCTGCCCGCGGCCGCCCCGCTCCACTGACCGGTTGCGGGGAGCAGTGCGCGCCGCCGCGGGTGCGCGCCCGGGGGCAGGGCGGTGGCGGGGGCAGCGGCGGAGGCGCTGGGAGCTGCGGGCTGCTGCCGGCTCGCGGCTCTTGTCCCCTCGGGCAGCAGCGGAACCCCATACCCCCAAAACCCCAATCAGGACTTGGTTAATGAAACCCAACAACTTGGCTTCGGTCTTCCGCTGTACGCAATCTGTGCCTGGTGCGTGCCCTGCGCAGCCACAGCCACACACGGCCACAGCCACGCACAGCCGCAGCCACACAGGCGGTGTGATAGCTGGCAGCACGTTGAAGTGCCGTGTATTGGAAGGACACGGCCCTTGAAATACTCTGTCACCGCAAGCTGCTGCTTTCGAACTAGAACAGAGACAGATAAGGATAACATGAAGGAGAAACTCAGAGCGGCGTGTTGTAAAATTGAACCTTAAAAAACCTAGGCGCTTTTGCCAGTATTTCATGTCTTGTAAATAGACCCCATATATATTTATGCATATTTTAAGTAGAATATAGTGTACTGCAATTTCTGCTATCTAAGCAAGTATCTTGGTAGAGTAATTTCAAAATATGTCTTTTTTTTTTTTTCTTTTGAGCCCACACTGCATCAGTTGCATAGCACTGTGATCCCTGCGGGTGTGCAGGGCTGCGATGCACTGTCTGCATGTCTGTATACCTCCTGGAGGCCCTAAGGGCATGCAGGAACTGCCCTGGGACAGTGAGGTCCTCAGCAGCTGGCTCTGAGCCGAGCTGTGTGTGGATTGTATGTTGCAGTGCACATAAATGGGACACATTTAAAAAGCAAGAAATGCAAATAATTTTGAATCACAAAGCAGTTTAGTTCAGAAGGGATTTTAAAGATCATTTAGTTCCACCCCAGTACCATGGGTAGGGACAATAACACCTATGTAAATCTCTGTTTATGTGACTCTATCATTTCTTCAAGTAACTTAGGTTTTGTTAGGGGTAAGAGCTCATAACAGTATTAACACTGAATCACACTTGATGGATTAATTTTATATAGCTTCCAACAAATGTATGTATCTCTTTACATCTGTATTTCCCTCTGAAAATAACCTAAGCCTAAGATTCAAGGCTTACAGCTTCACTGAAGACATCCTCATTGAAGAAGAGTGAACAAGTGCAGTTTCAAATCTGACAGTGCCATATATGCAGAAATACTGTAACATGACATGCTGTAAGAAGGAAATGATGTTATGATGTTATGAGGGTGGGGAGGCACTGGCACAGGTTGCTCAGAGAAGCTGTGGCTGCCCCATTCCTGGCAGTGTTCAAGGACAGGTTGGATGAGGCTTTGAGCAACCCGGTCTAGTGGAAGGTGTCCCTTCCCATGGCAGGAGGTTGGAGCCAGATGAGCTTTAAGGTCCCTTCTGACCCAGACCATTCTGTGATTCTGTGTTGGTCCTTAAAAGTAATCCTGTGAACATTGCTTTTTATTGCTGTGTTCTTATCAGAAATCTGAAGAATCTACATTTTTGAGAAATTGCATAATACCCAGTACCCTGTGCAAATCCGTGTGAGCGGAGCCTCGTGCTCACGGATGCTTTGCTAAACAGTTCTGAGGCTGCAAAGGCTCAGCCAGCTGGGAATCTCAGATCCGTGCTAGCAGTTATCTCCAGATGGCTGCACTCTTACTTTGTACCAAGCCTTCTAGCATCTCAGCGTTTGCATGTTTGGAATGATGATGTATACTGTTCCACTTGTTTTTGCCAGAAAATGTACAGGGCATTGTATAAGAAGTTTTGACACATGGTATAGCTCAAAGGAGAGGTGAGAGGGAGAGTGTGGGGGGGAGAAAAGGGGAAAGGAAAAGAATAGAACAGGAAAGGAAAGAAATAAGAAAATGCGGCAACATGAGTTTGTCAGAGTAATGGATTCAGTCTGACTGGCAAATACAATTTGACTGGAAGTTGTGAATTTCATTGAATTTGATCCAAGAAAGACACAGCTGAGCAATATGCAGGAAGCAATCTTTTCTTAGAAGTATGCAGCTCCAAACTGTAAAAATTCTTCCACTGGTCATAAAATGTCTGTGCACCACTGAACCTGTGTAATCAGATACTTTTGAGGAGAAAGCAATGTATTGAGACAGTCAACTGAAGAATAACACAAGCCGTCACTGAATGCAGCATTTTGAAAGAAGAAAACCGATGCAATTTGAAGTTGGCCAATGAAGCCCTAGTGATAAGGACAGTTAATCATTTCTGGTGCAGCTGTTTCCTGACATTTCTGCAAAATGTTGTGGAAAATTAATGAAGGTTGGTTCAGTAATGGTTTCAAGCTTGGCTAGTGGAAAATATGACAGTATTTCCATCGTCAATTAAGAACAAGCAAGGCTTCTCTTTCTTTTTTTTTTTTCCGTAGGGGAAGTGGTATGCACTTTGTACTACACAGGAAACTGTAGACTTGAGAGCAGCTGTGTGTTAGAAACAGGTATGCAGAGAGTATGGAGAAGAGCCTGGGCCCTCTTCTCTTATCACATGTGTTTCAGTGGAGTAGAACTATCTCTGTTATATACTGTAAAAAACTATAGCATGTGGAGTATTCCTTCGAGTGTCCAACTCTGAAAATAAATGCCCTACTTGTCTCTTCAATAACAAAGCTTGTATCAATGAGGTTTTCACTGCAATTGTCTTATATTACTGTGATGTTCCAAAAGAATGACTCCTTTAGGAGGGATTTTAAACTGATCTCTGAAGTTCACATTGCCTGCAGTTTGATCTCAGTGTGTATGATTTTCACAGCCATGCAGCACACCATGGTGAGCACGTGCGGTTGCTGCGCTCTCTGGGCACAGAGCAACGGCATCTCTGCTATATAACTGTCTGGCCGCTGTGTGACTGGGGTAGGTGGGAACTGGTTGGCCTCATGCAGTATGGACATGGGCTGTGCATGTGTGCAAGGTCTCTATCACATGTATGACTGTAGTGTTGCAGATAGCCAGCAAGTATGCGTTTTAGAAACACGAGCATGGCCAGGAGGTACATTCCCGTCACAGATCAGCGTAGTTGAAGGTCACTATAGCAGCTGAGCAGTGGCCTTTGTCCACTCCTTCACCTCGTAGCCTGCAGTGCCTGGCAGGCAACCAGCTGCTGACAGCCTCCTCAATGGCACCTTGGGGCTCCCACTCCTACCACAGCTCTGCTGTGCTTGAGCTCCTCCAGCTCAGCACGGCTTGGGGATGCTGGATCCACTATTCTGTTAGATAGACTGTATGGGATAGAAGGTAGGTGGGAAAGAGGTGACTACTACTCTTGAGAGTAAGTTGTGAAGGCAAGCCCTGTATTGTCAGTAGAATTAACTTCTTTACTCACAGGCATTTACATTTTATTTTGTGTTTAGAATGCATTAGGGTGAAAACACAGGGCTGGTATAGAAACACTGTAAGTCATTGCAATGTTTAGGTGAATGATATCCACCTACATTGCAGTGTTTAGGTGCTCAGTACCTTTCTGTACTGTGAGGGGTTGTACAAACCTGCCTATTTTAATAGCTTTTTTGTTTATCTGACTTTCTGAGATACTTTGAGCCCTGCCGTAAAACAGTTTGTAGCCTGTTTACTCAGTGTGATGATTCATGCTAAAGTGGTTGATAGAAAGAAGATGCATTATGATGAATGGTTTACACTTCCCTAATATCATTCTGTAAAGGAGATGCTTGCTCAGTGCTGCTCCTGCAAATTTAGAAGACCCTTAGCAAGCTCACAAAAAATGTTTGTCTTACTCTCTGTAATGTTAGCTGTGAACTATGTAGTTCTTATTGATGGATTTAAGCCAGGGTAAAGCAGTAACAGTGGAGCTACATCCATGATTTGTGACGATTCACATAGTTACATAAAAGTCAGCTCTGTGTTCTCTCTTCCTGGTGCAGGTCTTCTGTGAGGAGGTTGTTTAAGACTTTCTCAAGCCTGCAGTCCCTAGAGCATGTAAACCTGTTGCTGAAGTCAATGACAGCTTTACCAGTATCGGAGCATTCGGGACAGCTCATATAGAAGAGCCGTAATTAATCTTGGTTTGGGACATTAAAGGATTAATCCTTCAAGCATCCCATCTGTAACCACGTGCATATTGCCACTGCAGGCAATATACTGTTGTGCCTGCAGTGGGACAGCTTGTGTGCTGCAGAGTATGCATGGGAGTGAGGGAAAGATGAGGGCTCTGCTTTTGCTGTTTATCTGATGTGGGAAATCCGAGGGTTCTGGCACAGACATGAGCTGCTTTTAAACTTCTCAGCATGAGGGCTGTGCCTACAGCTGCTTAGGAATTTCCCATAAAAGCAATTTGTCAGTTGAAAATGGAATTTCCACAAGAACAAGTTTTCCACTGGAAAATCTCCATATTGCTATTTTTATTTTTTTGGTTTTGTTTTCCCATGGAAATCTCTGAATGAAATACTTCCCTTTAAGTCACCTTACTCCATGAAGATCTTTGATAAGCTGAACTGAGCTAAAATGGTTTCAGTTGCGTTAAGTTGCATATGCCTGTTATGCAGGTTACGTTTGCCTCATAGTGGATGGCAGTACAAAAACTTTATGCTTAAGAAGTTCCTGTGGGCAGGTCACCTTGACAGTTCTCCATGTTTCATACTGTATTGCGGTCACCCATGTGAAAAAGTCTGCTAACTATTTAAAAGTCAATGTCATAGTGAAACAGATTCTAAAATGGAGGCCTCAAACCCTGGGAAACAGAGGAAAGTTGGCCATTTGTGAGCTTATGTCTTTGCTGTTAAAAACCAGTTTCCCAAGTTTTCGTGTATTTTTGACTGGTTAATTTAAAACGTCTGTGGGGGCTGTAAAATTCTTGGATTCTGTGTGAGATTAATGGGGAATAAAAAGTAAGTACATTTAAGTGGTTGTAAAATTGGCTAAGGTGACACGATCAAAGTGAAGGACTCCCACACACGTCTTGCTTTATTGCCTGCCCTAACAGCCCCTGCTGTAAATATATTGTAAATATAACAGGCAGCTGGGCAATGGCTGAGATATTACTGTAGGTGCGGACACCTGGTGCTGAGCATATGGGAAGGGAGAGGAATGATGCTGACACCAAAGTGTTCGTTGTGTCACACAGTGACCTCTTATGGATGAATGTTAAAAAAGAATGAACGCACCTATCACTTTTACTTTTTAAAGTAGCAGTTTGCATAGTTCACCAGGTTTTGTAATAGTTGCTATGTTCTCCTTATGGTACCGTATCTCCAGACTTTTATGAGTATTTTTCTTTGTCTTGCAGTCCCTCAGTGGTTTCTCATCCTGTTCTCATTTAGACATGAGGCTACTTAAATGAGGCAGTTCTACTTAAAGGACTAAACCTTTGGCTGTATTGGCATAGTGACTAGCTGGAAGATTTCATGGTGGTGGCCAGTGGCATGCAGAGAGGGCTATTCTTTTTTTCCTGTGTAGCCTCAAATGCGCCAGTCTCTGTTTCCCTCTTTCTTGGATTAAATGCTAGAGCTTGCCAGAGATATATTGGGTATACTCTTAAATGTCCCTGAGGGAAACATCCCCCAGAAGGAAATGGACTGTATTAGAAAGGACACTGGATGAGAGCCACTGACTTGGAGGAAACTCACTATCTACATGAGGATGCTGGTGCAGATTTTTTCACCTCATGCACACAGGAAGCAGCATGGCAGATGTCTGACTTTCCTTCAGACAGCCTCCTCTGTGCTTCTCAGAAAGGCACAGGAGTTGTGGGTAAATATTACAGTTTAACTTTTTACTTGCTCACAGATTGAACAGGAGCTAAGTAACTTTAAACCATTAGCTCCATTTTAAGTATCTCTTCCATGGGACGAAGGGCAGTTGTCTCTCAGTCATATCTTCCAAATGAATAACTCAGTTAAAATCCCAGGCTACCCTTATCTACAGCAGAGCATAGTGCTAATGTATCTAGTGAAATAGGTAAGTGCAAAGGTCCTCCTCTGTCCCTTGTTCTGTCCCTCTCATGTGATTCCTTTGATTTCCCCTCCTAATTCTGTCACTGGTTTGGTTTGTCCATCATAGCTTTCACTGGGCAGTGTGAATCACATTTCTGAATGCTGACTGCTAGATCTGAACCTTCTTGCTTTGGGGAGGATGGGAGTGACAGCTTAGGAAGAACTTGCTTGACTGTGAAGTCAGGAGGGCTTTTTGAAAGCTGGCTTAGTCATTAGCCCTGCCAGCCTCCCCATTCTCACCAGAGGGTGCTGAAAGCCCTCCTTTCTCTAAATCTTTCTGCTTCCTCATTGCTCAGCTGCCTCAGTGGTGCTGAGGACAAAGGTGACATATCTGAATTGGAAAAAGAGATGCACATAGGACTGGTCATTTATTCTTTATATAAATATGTCAAAATTGCCTCTAAGAGACGCCAACGTAACTCACTTAAATTCAACGGAACACCAAATAGGCTTTCCATGCTAAGAGCAAAGACTTAATTGTACCCGAAAAGCTGAACACAGTTTCAAAGATAAAACAATGTGACACCCCCATTTCCACCTGGGTGTACTGTCTTTTGGGGATAAAAAATAAAGCCCACATCACTTTTAATCCCCCATGCTAAAAGAAAAGGTGTTCTTCAGTTATAATTGAAACAGGCGTGTTCATTCACCTGTTAGAATTTAAAGACTCAAGTGAAGGAGGGATCATAGCAATTATTCAGACCGTTTGGCAAAACCTACATTGGTGGCAATCAGTTGTGTTTCGCAGTTGCTTTGCAAAAGCTACAAGTGGCCTCAGTTCTAAATTTAAGATAGGCAGAAATTGTTCTGTTTAGTGAGTCCTAAAATTATCCAGCACAGAAATACTTTGGGGAAGTGTAAAAATGAATTCTCAAATTTTCAAAAGGCGGCTTAAAGGGGAAGGAATGCTGATGTGGAAGTATTAGATAAATGCCATCTCGGTAACAATTTTACCAAATGTAGGGAAGAGTCATACACTTTATGTCCTTGTTATAAGATTCTTGGAGAAAATACTCCCACCCAGATTGAAAGTCACTGTTAAACAGCTCTCCTGCTGCTAGAGTTGATGTACTTTTGAGGATGCAGTGACTCTTAGAAGGAGCGGAGCGCGTTGTGCAATAATATGACCTTATGTTGCATAGACACTTCCAGTTTTGGAATGTGAAATGTCTGAAACTGGGAGTGGGTGGACAAGAGGTGGAGCCAGTCAGGAGCCTGGGTGGCTGCGTTTCTGAGAAACTTTCTTCTGGTGAGTACTGCTAATTTGCCAAGCATATGGCTAAAGCCCTGAATAGTGCAGAGTGGAATCACTAAACAGCATCGGGTCGCTAACGGACATGGAGCTGTAGGGTGATATTTTCTAAGTTCAACCTGTAAACCGTAGTTGAAAACAAGGCTGAATTCTTTCAGACCCGAAACCACAGCCTCCCAAAATGCGTCAGAGGCTCTTGGTGCTGTAGCGAGGTCAGCTTCCCTCCCCCCCTACCTGTGAGTCAGGACAACTATTAAAGGCAGCTTTTATTGGAAGTTGTCAATAGAGAGGTAGACAACATGCAGATGGGGAGAACACAGTGGGATACAGTTTGGATCCTGTGCCTGCATAGATCACCAAGAAGGAGAAGACCCATTTTTCTGGAGAGCAGAGGGGTACTGAGGAAAGAGTAGTATTTGAGCAAGAGGTAGGTTTGCCTGATTTCACCTTCTCTCTAATTATAACTAGGATTCAGAGTCCACTCAAACTGGTGTTGTATCCATTTCTCAGGGGAACAAAAGCGAAGTCTCTCTTGGGCTAGATGCCCTTGGTGCTTGTCTACAGTTCCTTATGTATCACTTTTGCTGAAAAACACAGAAAAATAGTCTTAGAGCAGCTCAGTTCACCATAGAGAGGAAGAGAAAACCAAGGAGGAAACAGAAAATACTGGATGGGTGGTAATTTCAGCAGTGTGATCTTCATTTTCAGGCAATGCAGACACTTTCTGAAATAGAAACTTTCTGTGGAGTAATCAGGCACTTGCTCTTTCCTTTGCTATAAAATCAGACCTGCTCATGGATGGATCAACACCGCTGGGACTTAAAAATGTCAGTGAACCATTTATGTCAATGCTCGATTTGTAATACTGCTCCTTTAACTTTTTCCTTGTTGTTTGTTATTGCTGCTGCTACTTGGACTGCTCTAGCAGAGTGTTAGCATAGATGAAATTCCTGTAACAAGCAGCATTTTAACAACTGGGACCTGTGGTTTTAGCTGTGCTCTTATTCTAATGCTGGCAGGTGCTCTATGCTTTCTGAGTTCACTGTTACTGCTGCTGGAGAAGAAATATCTTGCAGCAGCTTTGTGATTAAAAAGGTGCTTCTAGAACTAATTTACAACGTCAGTACTTTTATTGTTTCGCTGTGAGATCACTTCCAAAAGGAAATAGATCCTAGAAAACAACTATAGTTATTTAATTCATGACCTGTCAGAAAAGAAGGTTTTGGTTTCCAATCCTGATGAGCACCTTGAGTGAAAAGCAGGCCATGGTCCTGGCGATGCAAAAAGCTGACCTATCCGAGCCCTCAGCTCGCTGGGTAGCACAGCATCCGAGTGATTTTTCTGAGAGCGTCCCATGTGGAGTTTTCCACTATATTAAAGGCATAAATATCCTTTCCATTTCAGTGGTGGAATATTTCCATTAGCTTTCCCACAAGCTGAGTCAAAGTGCATAAGAAGGTGGGGAAAAAGTTATTCTTCTTTGCACCTTTAATTTTCATATCAATGTTAATATTTAAATTTGAATCTGTGGGTGGTACATTTCATAAGCACACTCAGCAACACTGTTCACGGAGATGTAAGTATCCTTTTCTCTAAAAAATGGAAAACAACTGGATGCACTTGTGGTGTTGCTCTGGCTGCCAAGCATTCATTAGCAGTCAGGCAAATGGACCTCTTTATGCAGATATGTTTAAGCCCATATGTGGATGTACTCATGTATGAAGCCTGAGTCGGAGAAAGTAAGCTGCTCCTGATAGACTTGCTGAGGCAGGTATCTGCCTGAAATTAGATTTATGTTTTCCATCCACAAAGTGTTCACTCTAATTATGGTTGCGAAGGAAAAAGAAACAGAAATATGTGTTCTTAAAGCGTAAAGCAAGGCAATGGTTTTATCCAAGCTGTATGATGAGTGAAGGAGGGGGTGGACAAACAGTCCTGAGGACAGCATTGTGGGCTCCCAGAAGGTACAGAACTATAGCTGGGGACTACTGCAACAGACAAAGGTAGCTACTGGATATCTCAGCAGGGCTAGCTGCCACGTAGCCCTTTAGTGTGATTCAGCAAATCATTTCCCCATGGAACAAGATGCTTCCTCTGCTGGCTCCCTGGTCGCCTGTCATCCAAACTTGCTGTGAGCAGCCAGCAGGAAGTGTGGCTGCCTTTCACCTCTGCTGGCTTTTTTTTGGCCTTTCTCTGCCCTTTGCCCTTTCTGGCAAGGTCCTGTTGCAGTTAGGCTGCAGGACAGCACATAACTGCCAGCATCTTCCAGACGTCATGTGAAGCTGCAATTCAGTTCACATCGCTTCTGTTCTTGATATGTTAGTTTTTTTGCTAAGGAGGTTTACGTAGAATATTAAAGTCCAAATTGTATCTTAAGATTGTATTTGACATCCTTGAACAGATCAAGGAGAAAAATAAAGTGTTACCCTGAAGAAAGCTATGAAAAAAAATACCAGGCTGACAGCTTCTTTGCTTTGAAGTTTTGCTGATCAGAAATCAGAGGCTGTATTTTGGATCAAACATCCATAGCAGTTTTGCAATAACATACTTCCAGCTTGTGAAGATGCAAACAGCAGCTCCTCCAGCTCACTCTAATGAACCAGCACCTCTTTGTTGGCGCTCACAGGGCAATTAGGCTCTCTGCTAGAAGAGCAGTGTTTGTTACGCACTTGCATCCAAGTGATTGGGGTTATTTTACTCAAGCAGACCTCACTGATCCACAATTAAAATGGCATTGGTTGAGAAAAAGCTTTTGAAGATGTTACTTGCTGTGATAATGAGCTTGGTAGAGGAGCAAAATCGAACAAGGGTCTTCTGTTGTAGCAGTTGGGTCTTGACGAAGACTGTTGGCTACTTCATTATAGCTAACATGTAGGTGGCCTTAGTCATGTTTTGAGATCCAAGAGAGGAGCTGTGACTTTACTGACACCTTGGAGCGGAGCAAAGTCAATCCTTTGCTGAAGCAGGGTCACATCAGCTGTGCTGTGCGCAATACACGCTGAGAGCCCCTTCCTCTCAGCTGCTTTGAAATTACAGGCTCCCTCTTTCTGAGAGGATCAGATCTGAGTGATGAGGTCACCCTGGGTTTGGGCAACTTAAAATCTGTTTGTAATTTTTTGCACCCATTTGATTGTGGTATTTATAGCTCATTTCCACCTGTGCTTTCTCTTCAGATCAATACTTAGCAGCAGCCTTCCTTGCTGGTAATGGTTCAGCTCTGAGGGAAGCACTGGGTGTAATTTGGAGGGTGATTAGGGTGAGATCAGCTCTTGAAACCTGAGTTAGGTTAATAATGAAACCTGAGTTTTGTTAATAATACATTGTAATTATTACTGCTGGCAGGACAGATATCTCGTATCTCATCTTTTAGCTTGAGGATCCTAGTTACAGTGATCTGTTTGACTTCTCAGCCATTCTGCCCCTTGGGAAGCTGCAAAAGTGTCCCACCTCCTCCACCAGATTTCCATTTGCATTTTCCTGGGTAGAGGAGTGCCTCTGTAGATGTTGGTAAATTACACAAGCTGGTAGGCAGAGGCCAAGAGTAGGACACATGGTCAACAGCAGAACATTAATAATACAACACACCTAATTGGACCTGCCCTTTCACCCAGCAGTGAGGACATATGTCAGTACATAGCAGGCACCAGGCCAGTGGCAACCTTCTCCCACCTCCTACAGGTCTTCACAAGGATAAAAATTGCTTTATGAGGTGAGCAACTTGCCTACTGTAATTGCCAATAAAGTATTAATCCTCACCTTTCACGGTCTGCATCTATTGCTCGCACCTTGGAGATGCCAGTCCAGGCTGTAGAGGTGACATAAATCATGGTGTGTGTTATATGTTGGTGACTGGGAGGAGAGAGCATGCCAGTGAAAGCTACGCTGCATGGGGAAAGGAGGGAGGGGGTTGAACAGGAAAAGTGACCTGCGGCAGGATGTAGGGAGCTGTGAGATAGTGTAGCCCCTTGTTACTTAAAGCCATATCTTCTTACTGCCTTGCATGACTCCCGTTGCAATCTCCCTTGCTATCTTCCCATGCTGATGCCCCCTCTTCCATTTATTTGCTTGTGGTGGGGTGTCCCTACCCAGGGAACAAAGTGAGCAGTACTGTCTCCAACTGTAAACTTCCACTGTGTGAAAAGTGACATTGTGGCAGTGCTGTCCCACCTGTGGTGCAGGCGGGCTGTGTGCCTGGTCTCCCACCCTACTTGAGCCACGTGCTGGTGGAGGCAGAAGCTAGGGATGGACTTGCATCTGGGACAAGAACTTCCCAACACCTACAGCTTAAGCGCTGGCTGATGAGGTAATGGCCTCAAGCTGCTCCAGGGGAGTTCAATAACTGTGGCAGTCCTGGGGTAATGGCTGGACTTGATGATCTCGAAGGTCTTCTCCAATTGATCCTGTAATTCTATGGAGAAAGTCCATAGCAGGAACTTAGTGAAGAGAGCTACTACCCTATTGTTTTACTTCTGCTCATTTTAGTTGAAGAAGTCTCTGCTCATTGCAGGGGGGTTGGACTAGATGAACTTTGAAGGTCCCTTCCAACCCAAACTATTCTATGTTTATCTTATGTTTATTAACCATCATGGCTCAGGCAGCAGAGAAGTCAAGGCAAAGGCAAGTGCTGGGGCCCCCAGGGAAGGAGGGAGGTGGTGCTGAACAGGGCTGGCTGGATGTGGTCATGCAGCCCGTTCTGCTGCTCTGCCATGATCTGTGACTGCCCCTTCCTGCCCCATCTCTCAGCTGTGCCAACCCACCAGGGCCTGCATCTGACTGAAAAGTTATCATTTGTTTCCCTGCGGTTATTCATGAGTCAGCCTGTTCCTTGGTTTAAATTGAATTTGTGCACGGGTGAAGATGTCTCTTGTGGGGGTACTGAAAGCCTAGAGGCCAAAGGTACATGTAGGTGTAAGGGGCTGAGGTGGCCCCTTGGCCATTGTAGGCCCTCTTGGACAGTGCCCACAGCCCCTGGGGAGCTGGAGGGGCAGCCACCAGGCTCTGAAGTTGAATAATGTACTACTGGTACTTGAACAGAATTTCTGGGTGGTGGGGGTAAGTGAGATTCTGATCTCTGTACTCTTAGCCTTATAACTCAAGAATGCCACGGTGGTTGAGGGAATATGGTCCTGTCTCATTAACTTTATGTAAATATACTGCCAGAGTATGGTCTTCAGTATTTAAACCTATTAATAATTATTTTTACATCTGTATTTCCTCTAATATAATAACATTTACTCTTCATTTCAGAAGGAAATTAAGTTGTCTGAAGAATAATATCATCAGCTGATTTGTCTTGCATCACAATGTTTATCTATTCTAGTCAAAAATCAGAGACTATTAAATTTGCTGCTAAGGCAGAGGATTAAAAGACAAAACTATGATGCTGAACAAAGAATGGTTGCATCAATGGGAATTAATTACAGCATATCAAGAAAAGAGCATACTCTCAATTTCCCACTGGATTTAATGTTACAAATATAATCTTATTAAATTACCTTTTTTTTTAATCTTAAAATGAGAAGAAAATAAAAATTGTAATGTCGGAATGATCATTTTAATTGAATCATGCATGTGAAGTTGGGAGTTCCTTACAGTGGGTTTTTTTTCTTCTTGTAAATGAGAGTAAAGGTCTGGTATTAATCTATGTATTTTCATTTAACCCCAGCCCCAGAACAATTGATGTGAAGTGTATGGAGCCACATAGGAAGGCTGCATAATAATGAACAAACCCCTCATTTAACCAGCAGCCAAAGGAGTCACGATATTAAATAGATAAACCATAATTGTGGAAAAGACCATTTCCTTGTGCAGCTCATGGGGAGCACTGGAAAGTTGGCGTATGTATTCCTTCCAGTAGTAATAGTGCAGTTATGTACTTTAAGCAGTTGCAGACATCCTTAAGAGTCCTTGGGACCTGGCTTGTCTTCTCATTTTATTTAGGGGGAGTGAAAGAGAGGTTGCAGAGCATCTCTGAACATCTATGCTGAACACAGCTGTTGCTCATCCTGTTACAATTAGACCCGTGAAAGTTGCAGGATTCCTGACATAGTTAAGGTGGGGTGAGCAGAGGGCTCAAAGTGTGGCCGGCACCATGAGCAAGGCTGGCAAGTGCCAGTGGCACAAGCCCTCCTGTTCCTGGGTGGGAGGCAACCCTTGGCTGCAGCCAAGAGGAGCGGTTAGATAGCATGTGGTGTCTGAGCACTGAGAACAATGAGTGTCCGCTCACTGTGGTGACATACACAGGGTACATTCATTAATTCCTCTAAGTTCAGACATGGTTGGAAGCATTTCTCAATACTGCTGCTAAGGCACTAAACTGTATCACTTTGCCAGACTGTCATTTATACTCACGCCACTCTATTAGACAGCATAGGAGTGCCTCAAATGGGAGTAAATGATACTGACACCCTTCCTAAAAATCTCCTTTGTGCTGGTAAAGTGATTTGAACTGGCTTCAGAGTAGGTGACACTTGCAGAGCAGGGCTGTAAAAGGGCAACTGCATCTTATGAGTTGCATTTGTGCTTTTTGTCTGCTGTATGTGGGGCATACACAGTTGTGTGCACATGAGTTGCAGTTGCACATGTGTCTTCTTCTGGTGAGGCACAGTCTTGAGGACAACGCTGACTCAGGCAGTGGAGCTGGCACAGGACTTGTCCACTTGCCTTCAGTTATGAGAATCTCATTTCAGGTCCCTGGAGAAATTTGCTTTCTTTTTGAGGAGCCGCTCTGCTTTTTACTCTGAATCTGTTAGCTAGTCCGATAGGTTGTATTAGGATGTCTTAATAGCAAATTCTCATCTATTTCTTATGTGATATCAGGATGCAAGAGCCATGTGGAAGATCTACCTGGTCTTTTCACATTTAATCTTTTCATGCTATCAGTGAAAAAGGGACAATTTCAGAATCTGAATTTTCCCCTGTCTCAAGTTTCTCAAGTTATGTTTAGAAACAGGAAGCTGTTTTGCATAAAGGTAAGATTGTGTTTTTGACAAGAAAAGTTGGCGTTAGATCAGCTAAATATACCCACACAATAATACTCAGCGGATAGTCCTGGCTATTTTTAGGCTTTATTTTTGCCTCTCTTTATTTATTTATTTTGTTTTTAGTGACACCTCCTCTGTACCTTCAGCTCGTAGTGAGGCACCACTTCCTGTGCTGGTATGAAACTTGCAATTACAGGAGGAGTCAGTCTTGTCAGGTATCATTTACCAGGCACTGCAGAGGGCTGGTTTCAGCGAAGGAAGAGCAAGGTGTAATAAAAAGAGAGAGAGGGAGAAGCTTTCTCTTAATAATTTGCCCTTTGCAACAACAGAGCCTTATCTGATCACCCACGCTCATCTGGCTGGTGACGCTGTACTTGCTTCATTAGTACGAGCTATTTTTACACCTTTTGTGTCTTTTGAGGAACGGAGTGGGCCTGCTGGCTTGTAGTGATTCACCAGCTCCAGGGGAACAGGGTGTCCTCAAATCCTGCAAGGGGGAGAGGAAGAGACATAGGGGGAAGAGTTCAATTTAATAAGCAAGTTTATTAATTGTCTTAGGTGGTCTGAGAGCGAAAACTTTGCACTTTAGTCTGAAGAAAGATAGTCTTTGTGCTTTTGGTTTGCCATGCAGTTTTTCAGATTGTTAGCAGCTATCCCAAGGAACATTTAATACTTAATTAGTTTTAAGTGTAGCTTAGCAAACATAAAGCCTGTATGTGCACATAAAGCTTGTATGTGCACTCTATGTGTTAATTTCCCTGTGTGTAAAGGGGATGTGGACATTTGGGAGTTAAACTCTTAGATCTTTAAACATCCTTTCCAACACAGACTATTCTGTGATTATATGTTGGTGATACTTTCTTTTGTTTGTAGTGTAGAAGTGTTGTTGGTGTTATCACAAGCAACCAAAGGACTTCAGGGCCAGATCCTTACCTGATTTCAATTCCACTTGTAATAGTGGAAAGACAACTAAATTTGGTTGGCATCTGCCAATCGTGATGATGGAGATCCCTGTATGAAGCTGTGTGGAGTTTTCTAGAGCTGAGCATCTGTTACTTTCAATAGATCATCAGCCCTGAAAATGTCCTCTTAGAGCCTGCTGAGCTCTTGTCTGGTGTGTGAAATTAGGATTTTTTGCTGTCCTTACTTTGACTTTTCCTGGGTAGGAGTGATTTGGCATCCAGTTGTGCCACTCATCGAGTACAGGATAGTGGTTGCATGTTGCAGGTTTCCTTGGAGTAGTTTCCAAAGTTGGTATGATGTTGGATTACAGATGTTTGAAGGTTTCATGCATATATGAAAAGGTGCTGTTTGTATTCGGAATGTCCTGTAATACTGCACTCTGATCTAATCTTGTCTGACACAAAGTCATTGTGAAACCTGAGCAGTGTCTTTCCCAAGAAACTTCATATGTTTTATTGTGTTGTGCTTGTTGAGAATCTGTAACTGAGCTGTCAGCTTGGCCTGTCGCTCAAATATCAACACAGCCCTGTGGAATAACAGGTTTTATGTGCAGATTCAGGCATTTTGGTAAACCTTAATATTTTCAGAGGGGTTTCCTCTGGAGAATGATGCTCTTGTTAATAAACACAGTTACATTGTGTTTTGTAGAAAGAATCCTAACTGCAAAGAGTGGAATTGCATTTATATCTCAAAAATGCAGCAGAAAGTATATAAATATTTTACTGACTTTTTAAAGACGTGTTCTGATGCAATTGAATATTCTGCATACTGACTTCCAATGCTTCTTGCGATAAAAAGAAGGACGTTATGGCCAGCATTATTTTAAAGGGCTTTTTTTTAATTCTTTTATTTTTTTTTTAAACCCTGAGGGTTAAAAGGCATCCTGAGGGTTGTAAAGAAATCAGTGTCCTTAAATGTGCTGTCATAGTAATGTGTCTTATATTACCACTGTAGTGGTGAGAATCACAGAATAGTTGAGTTGGAAGGGACCTTAAAGATCATCTGGTTCCATCCCCCTGCCATGGACAGGGACACCTTCCAGTAGACTACGTTGCTCAAAGCCCCATCCAACCTGGCCTTGAATATTTGCAGGGCTGGGGCATCTTAGACAATGCAATACTAAGTGACTAGATTTGCTACAGCAAAGTGACTGTATTGAGTGACTAGTTAAAATGAAATGTTTGGGCTTTGCGGGGTTGGACTGTTGTGACATCTGTGCAAAATACAGGATTTGAGTCTTGCTACCTGTCCTGGGTTCAGCTTAAACCACGACACCACCTGATCTCAGCTTAACTTTAACAAAGTGTTCAGATTGAATTGTAATAAAACTGCTGTGAATGCCTGTTCTACTTTGGGTGCAAAAAAATGGGGAAAAAAATATGGTAAGAACCTGCTACTGATGTTTAGCATACTTCTGTTTTTGTTTTGACATGTGGTGACCACAGGCCTTAGTAAACAATTACAGGTTTTAAAATAAGCTTGTATAATAATCGGTGTCAGTGAAAAACAAACACAAGCTCAGACACTATAAATGTCTTCCTATGTAATTCTTTCCCGGGTGAGGGCATTTGTCAGAGACAGTGCATTTGCTCATTCAAGAAAGTGTTTGAAAGACACTGATATTTTCATGTGGCTTGCAAGTGACTTCTTCTGACATGATGTGAAAGGAGGCATAGCTGTTCGCAAAATCTGCCATGGTTGCATAATTAGGATGGTGTACCTTCTAAACTAAAAAAGCTTCACTTCCCAGAAAATTCAGTGATATTTTCACCCTAAGATGAAAATGCTAGGCAAAGCCCTGGTATTTGTCCAATGTTTCCATTTGGCAGCAGAATAATAATTACTTTGTACCTAAAAATGATGCAATGTTTACATAAAATTTGATCTCTTTTTTCCTGGGAAAACCTGCGGGAAACCTGTATGTCTTAGCAGGGACTTACCAGCATAGGTTTATTCTTCTCAGTGGCTGCCTAAGGTGCAGTTCTTGTGTGAAAACAAAGAGACATTTCAGCCTTTGCACATAATCTCACTTAAGAAAGTTGTTATATCTGACAACTGTAGCAGTTAGAACTCACCAGTGGCACTGTTCCTACCCTTCTTACTGTAGATGATGTTTTATAAATGTAGAAATCACTACAAACCATGTCTACATGGAAGTCTTGGTCTTTGCAAGCACTTTATCTTTCACAAGTGCTGCTTAATTCATAGTTTAATTAATTGTCCTTTATAAAGTGAGACATTTCCCTTTCTGATTAACACATTTCTTTGTGTTGAATTGAGAAAAAATCCTTTAATCTCAGTAGTTTTCACCACTTCTTGCAAATGCAAGACTTTCATTGCAGTCCCAATGGCATCATGCAGCATCATTGATTCGTGCCTGAGTCTCTGCTTGTCACATATTTCAGTTACTCGGCTTTTTTGGGGCTACATAATGCCCATTCATTTACATTACAGTAGTTTGGGACTATCAGCAGGGCCAAAAGCTCCATTTCATTTCTACACTTCAGATGTGAAAAAAGTAATCATAGAAATAGTGATTAGAAACTATTTCACACTTTTGTATTTTTATAGAGTAGAGTTTCTGCTGATGAAAAGAGCAGCTCAAGAATTAAGAGCTCATTTGTATCTCAGCACTGCTTTGGATGCTACTATACATTGTTAATGGGTATTTAGTTAATACTGTTTACTTACGATTTAACTCACCCTTGGGAGTAACTCATTTTTCTGCAGGTTAGGACAAATGGGATTAGGCATCATGTAAACCTAACTTCAGCCATCATAATAGTGTTTAAAGAGGGCCTTAATGGTGGGTGGCTGTTTCTCACTGTTCTCTGCAAGGGAGATGCTCTCACCCTTTAAAGTCACTGTGTACTACGATTCAAGAGAAACTGAGGAGGGGGGCAAAATGACTGTGAAGTCTTTGTTGCCTTCTGAAATTTTAATAGCACTGGAAGTGCTGTCTGTCAGATCTGCCATTGCTCTGCCATCACATTTTAAGCTCCACTTGGGAGATGATATTTTGGTGTCTTACTCACCCATTTTCATTTTTTTAACTTGCTCCCCAAGGAAATAAATAGTAGTGTGAGATTAGCAGTGTACGTAATTGTCTTGTTTAGTTTCGTATCTAAATAATCCCAATCCTTTGCTTTTGTATAGAGATAGATTCAGGATGTCAGCACTGGAAATGATCCATCAAAATAGCTAGATTTTGTATTATCTGAAATTCTTAAACACCTCTGATGAACTCTTATGTTCAGTTCAAGGAGCAGAACTGTGATTTGTTTGCAAGCTTCTCTCTGTAAAGGAAGTGTTTAAGATTAATTTGGTTCCTGTGTAGCATTTTGTCTCTTTCTTTTTTTGTCTCTCTTTTTTTTATATAGACATATATAGAGTCATCCTGTGGAAAGAAGTGTGTTTAGGTGTTTAGTTGGACTTTGGCAACATGAAAGCTTTTTTTATACATTTTTTCCATCTGGTAGTGCTGTGTACATTGCGTGTGATGCTGAGATAGGAAATAGTGATGTACTTTAAGTGAGCAATCCTTGTCATTATAGCAGAAAGGTCAGTGTTAAGGCATTTCTGCTGTAGGCTTCTTCAGTAGCTTCTTAAAATACGTTCAACTTGAATTTAAATTTTTTGGGTGGTGCTATTTTTCTATAGAGACTGGCAGTTTAAAATTATATTTGAGATACTTAACTTAGCAAAAACTGAGTGTTTTGCTGCAGCTGTGCTCTAAGCATTCATGACGCAAGCCAGGATCTCTTAAAGAAAATCGCCTTTGTTGTCTTAGAAACTTGTAATTGAACATACATTGCAATATATGTTACAAGTTTCTCTGTAGACCTCTTAGAGATGTTGGATTTCTTTATTTTCACCTTGTAACAAATAATCTGATATTTAGTATGTAGGATGCAAGAACCTAAACCTAAGTGTTGTCTGATTTTGTTGATTCCTATGAGGAATAAATCTGGAATTGTGTTCTTGCATTTGCAATTCATTGCTTCAGATTCATACCAGGGAAATGTGGAGCAGAATTTAGCTCTTACTTTTACTTGCTGTTGGAATAAATTGTCTCCTTTTAGTCACTGAATCAAGCTTCTTATCAGTTCAAAGCTCCTTGAAGTCAAATGAGAGACTCTTCAAACAATTCTGATTTTTCTGTAAGGGATTGTGTGTGCCTGACCTCTGGTTCAGTAGGATCACATTCAGAGGAAAGGAGAGTTTTGTTCTTCACATCGTGTGTCCATTGACATTTATATGAAATGTCTGCGGAAAGTAAAAGTTCTTATAGTTAAGGTAAATGGCTGTTAGAGTACAACTGATATGATTATTTCATTTTTAAGTTGGCTTCAGCATGTTTTTAAGCAAACATGTTCCAGTTAGTTACTTTCTTCAACATACTCAGATAATGGTCTCACATAATAGTTTAAATTAACTGAAATAACAAGATTAAGATGAGTTTGGTAAAGCCTTAAAATGAATTAAGTAATCAATACTAGTACAGCTAACTAAAATGCACTGCTGTATGCCATCTCTCAATGGCTGAGATTCTAGAATAGTTCTCAAGGGGTAATGGGTTCAAACTTAAACAGGGATATTTAGATTAGATATAAGGAAGAAATTTACTGTGAGAGTGGTGAGGCACTGGAACAGGTTGCCCATGGAAGTTGTGGATGCTCCATCCCTGTCAGTGTTCAAGGCTGGGTTGGATGGGTCTTTGAGCAACCTGTTCTAGTGGAAGGTGTCCCTGCCCATGGCAGGGGTGTTGGAAGTAGATGATCTTAAGGTACTTTCCAACCCTAACCATTCTGTGATCCTATGAATATGAGAATATTGAGTAAATATGAGACAGATTTAGTGCAACCTCTAAAATAATAATTACATAAATCAGGATGACAGGTTTTATATCACTCCTAGTTTTATGTGCACAGATTCTGTCCTTTGAAACCTGCAACTACCAGGGACACAAATGTGCATTCACAGAAACCTTAGAGTAAAGCCTGAAGTCAGTATTTGGTCACAGTAAGCTTGCGGTCTATCCTTGATGCATCTGTAACTGGATCCTCTCAGTCAGTCCCCTCAGTTCCTGGCTGGTGGGGGAATCTGTGCAAGCACAGGTGTTTACCCAGCATAACAGTGGGAAACAGATCCTGCCCTGTAGCTTCTCCTCAAGGGAGCTTAGTAGAGTTTGTTTGATCATTATAAATTCATAATGACAAATTCGCAGCGTGCTGTGTGTACTTGTGGAGCAGTATTTGGTTTTGTATTGAATAGCACTTTTAAATCGCATTTTAAAAACTACATTGTAACAATTAGTTCAGCTGCCCAAATTTAAAAAAAAACACATGTTATCCTAAATGTTTCAGAGTATTTCCAAAATTGTAATTCTCTGGCTGGTTTTGGAGACTGGCAATATATTCAATAAAGCATTGAAACCCAGAGGGCAGGTAGAACATCTGGGGTGGAGTTAAATGAACAAATTAATATCTTCAAATGTGAAGAGTTAACAACAGCAATTGCAATATAGAAAGCAGTAAATTAAATTAAATATACCTAATGTGTTTTAAAAGGGCTGCCTTCTTGGAATTGCATGTGTAAAAGGATGTCTTACAACTCCTGCCAAACTGCACAAAAGCACAGGCATCCTTGCATTCCCCAGGAATTCAAGAACTGCCAAGTGCCAGTGGTTGACATAGGAATTTGCAGTCATTCCTAGAGGTGTTCAAATAGACAGGTAGAAGGCCAGCTACAAAACCACAGGCAAATGTGGTGCCTAGCCAGGGGCTGCTGGAAATGCAAAGAGAATCTCTCTGGTCAAGAACGGGAAGCCTTTTTTACAAACCTGGTAAATTTAAGAAGTATTTCTTCTGACGTATTTTTTTAGTAAGTACAGTTCAAAGACCACAAGTGTGGTGTTAAGCATTATAAAAAAGCTTTCAATTGGTTGAGTAAAATGCCAAAACCTATATACTCCAAATACTGCATTTTTTCTGTCTTGTTGGTATACAACATCCGCAGTCCAGGAATGAATATATAACCTTGCAAAGAAGGATGAACAAATGCTTACCTACCTTCATGCCTGTTAGATCCTTCAGTTCAGAGATGCACACTGAATACTGGTTGAGTGGCCTTCTTCAGGCTTAGCCCACCTATGACTTCACAGAGGTAGAAGAAGCTGTAAATCCATGTGTTACTAGGATTCTCAGTCTTTTGTTCGGGTTTTGGTTTTGTTTAATTTCCACTGGGATGCCAACACCAAACAGCTCTTTGGGGAATATCAGTAGTGGGGCAGAGGGAAATGTGGGATAGGACAGCAAGCCAGAGTATACTGTCTTTCTTCCCAAAAGGCCAAGGCAATTTTCTTCTCAGTGGCAGCTGGGGAAGAGCTCAGAGGTGGCCTTTTTGTTGTAAGGCTGCTTGGTCGCTGGGCTTATCCCAGACATAAACTAGACTTGCCTAATAAGGGTCTTGGCAGAGGTCTGTGCATGAGTGTGAGGATTTCATAGGGGCCACTGGAGCTTGTCTGCGCTAATGCTTGCCCTATAGAATACAAATTCTTCAGGGGCCAATTACTGTGGGTTTAGGCTGGCTTTGTGCTGGCAGAGCTGGACAGAAAAGATTTAAAATAAGGCTGGATCTGACCCTGAGTCCTTATGCTAGAGTCAATATTTATTCTGTATGGTGCACTCAGGATTTAGCCTGGAAGACATAAGCTTCCAATTTGTTCACTTGCAAAAGCTGTAATGTGAGCTACAAATTGAGAAGTAGTAAAAATTGTATTTTGCCAAATTTTATTTTAAAGCTGTTGATTGTAACCATTTTAATGGTCTGGAAAAAGGAGGAAAAAAGGAAAAAAGGGAGGAATAATCTTGGAGCAGTCAACCAGATATATGTCCCCTGCATGCAGCTCACAAAGGCACCTTAGGAAAAAGAGCAACAGGATAATGCTCCTTTCTAGAAAGTTTTAAAAGCCTTGATTTAGTAGGTGCATTTGACATAAATACAGCTCCTGGTTTCCTAGTAATCTCATGTTCAAAGTTTTCACAGAAGTAAAATGTCCTGGTTTAAAGCGGGCAGATAGTGCAGTTAGTGTGGCTGGGGGAGCTGGCTCCTGGACCACATTCCTACTGGGAAACCTGGCTTTGGTCCCCAGCCAGGCAGGACTTTGCACCTCCTGTCAAATGATGTACTCAACGCAACTCTCATCCGGCTTCTGATCTGTGTAGGTGGGCGCCTCTTAGTCACTCCAGTGGAGCTGAACCTTGCCAGAGTTATTAAAGAAAACATGCATTTTTATCATCCTTAGTTCCTTAGTTTGAAATATATAGTACTTGAAATACAGGGTATTTCTGTGTGTTGAATAGTATAGGTTTGATGGAGAGCAATATGCAAAACTGTATGTGTGGTGTTTTCTGAAGGAGAAACGTTAATTGGTGAAAAGTGGAAATCTGTTGTTGGCTTAAGATAGGCTGTGGATGCAGGTAGATGATATGGAGGCTTGACTGGAAAAAACAGACAGAATGCACACTAGCTTTACAGTGTCTTAGATTCCTCCAGGTAGGCCAAACTACCATTGGTGGGGGGACTAGGGTGGGAAGAGAGAGGGAAACCAAGAGAATAATATCAAAGCCGTCTTTGATAGGATGGATGACAGCTCAAACCAAACCAGAAATTTCTATGTTGGTTCTGGAAAGGGATTTATTTTCCCCAGGGGAGTGACTCTGACCAAACCTAAGCCACCAATAATCCCTGTAATTAGTCTATATGTGTTTCATAGTGTAGGTTGAAAAATTATATAGAATGTTCTGCAAATAGCAGGACACAGAATGGCTTGAACTCTGTAATGGATGTCTCTGTCCAGAACAGAAAACTGTTGGAAGTATATTAGTATAATCTTTTGCTCACAAAAACCACAGTGCTGTTACATTTCCACAACTGGAAGATTTCTTCCCTAAAGGTACTGTCAGTAGAGGGTGTATGGAACAGAAAGGATACTCACGTCTTCTAGAAGTTTCTTCTTCTCCATTTGCAAAGTTGTCTAGTAAGGAGAAAAGTATTTTTCTTTGAAGATGGCTGACTACTTTGTGCTGTCCCGGTGAGGAACATTCCCCTTCTTCCTTGCTTCTCCTTCTCAAGCTACACATTTTTCTTTACGTCTGTGCTTGTACATTGGCATCATTATTGACCTCGATGATGCTCCCTGTTTTCTGTGCCAGTCTTTACAGTGATGCTGAGGCTAGCCTGTGGTCTGGTGATGGTCAGAAAAGTGGCAAATCATGGCAGTCATGGAAGTCCCTTAACCATGTATTTGGTCTGTAGGTTTCTTCTTTGAGAAGGCAGGCATACATTCCTTAGCAGTATCTCACTGGTGTTAACTGATCTGGAAAACTACTCGTGTTTTACTACATTTCCTTGTACCTAAGTGGTGACTCCCTGTCCAAGATTTTGTTCTGGTCCCTGAAACATTTAATGAGAGGCCTGGAGTTTAAAAGCATTAGCTGGAGAGAGGCATTGAAAGGGGATTTTCCAATGGGATTCAGGGATAATCCAGGCTTAAAGGCGTAGGAATGAAGAGGGACATCAGCAGCTCTCTTTTTTTACTGATTCAGGAAGGTGAGACTGCATTAGGTTAGATTTGCAGTTATTCTTTCACACACTGGAAACTTAAATAAGTACTTTGGAAAGACATGCTCATATTCTTCAAAGTGTGGCTGCTCAGAACTCTTAAGGATGGATAAGTGAAGTATTCAGCTCTCTACTGTAAAGAATAGAAAACTTCAGCATCTATAGTTAATATCAAGAATTTCTGATGGCTGCTTTTTTTTTTCCTACAGGAAGTTTGAAGACAGTCATGCCTATTAGATGCTTGGAGGATGCAGGTAATTGCGTTATTCTGGAAAAAAAAAAAAAAAAAAGCAACCCAAACAGCACCAAAACATATATTCCCATTATCTGTATGTTTTCCTGCATTTTGCTAATGTTTCTTCAAGCCAAATTCAGTTTTTCTATTGTAAGAATGAAAAGTATTCCAATATCTCTAACACTGCTCTTTTTTATCCTTTTCCTTGCTATTTTAAAATAACGACAGGCTTTATAATTCTCACTGTTTCATCCAGAAAATTTCATGTGTTTGGATAATATGAAAGCAGGAAGCCTACATTGTTCTTCAAATTCAAATGCTGTACTTTTCTATGAAAATCATACCTCTGAGCTTTTCTTCTCTATAATAGAGCTGTGGAAACCTATTGCATTTAAACATAGAAAGTGCATGCATGGCTGGATGGAAATGTTTCGACACTGAAATTATAAATGCTAAAGTCACATAAATACAGCTCATTTCTCTAATACATACTTTACCTCTAGCAAGACGTTCACTAAGATTTAGTGATCGGAAGATGGAGGTGTGGAATGGTATCAACAGAGCTGTATTTGGAAGGCTTATTTGATACCTCTTTTGACTGTTTAAAAGTAGTTTAAAAGGGTGATAAACACCTTCTTGTAAAAAAAGTTTGATGATCTAAGGTAAAAAGTGTCTCACTTTAGCCATCTTGTAAATTAGGTACATACTCCAAGGTAGCTGTCTAGGGTTTCTGCCTAGCTGACAGTGAGAAACAGGCATCCCCATCATGGAGGGCCATGTGCATAAACGTCCCCTGTCTTTGAAGCACCCAACATAATATGAACAGATTCCTCTGGAAGCACTGATCACTCTCCTCTGACTTTAGGGGAGGGCCCGGTGACTAAAATGCATGTCTGAACTGTAGGTGAGTAATACTGAAGAAGGTAATTCTTACCCATGGTGTTAGGACTCCATTCTCAGCTGTGATTTGCTATAAGAGCTGTGAAAGTAGGTGGTGGATTTTCTGAGAATCGAGCTCTTAAACTATCCCCCGAAAGCCTTCCCAAGCTACTGTTTCATTTGGAAAGTGTAGACCTCTGTTTTCTATTCCTAGGGCTTTTATTGAGTAGTGATTATGCTTGTATACAATCTCTGGAGCCAGACTTTACTGTCTGCTCACAAAAGGGAGTTTTGTGAAATGTAGTTGGCTTTGCTTAAGTCCCTCAATACTTTTCATGTAAGACTCAATAGAAGAGCAACTGACTGCATCAATTTTTTTTAGCATGGCTGTATTAATTGGTATGTGGGGTTTCTTTGTTTTTGATTTTTCCTTACAGATAGCTGTGTCAAAATGGAGGAGATGAAGAGAACTTTGCTCTAGTAGAACACAAGTATTTCTGGGTCATTCTGCATCTCAGTATTTAATAACAATGGAAAATGTCCAAATACTATAAGAAGTCTTTGCAAATATATAATAAATGTTTAGGAAAGTTCCTGCCATGAACAGAACTGTATAATACTCACATTAGTGTACAGACACAAATCTAATGCCTATAGACTACTGCGTGGAAAGTTTCAAAGAGAAAGAAAAGTCTGTAAATTTGCAACAGCCCTGGAAAAATGGCAGCCACGAAACTTTAAAAAGCACAGCTTTGGACACACTCCATGTGTCTGCACAGCTTTCAAGTGAACTAGCACTTAAGACCTTGTGTAACAAAATGGACTCTGGGGACACAGCTATAGGGCAAAAAGCTACCTCAAGGTCTGGAGAAACTGCTAAAGTACCAAGTAGATGGAGGCAAGAGCATTCAGATGTTATTAAGATGAGCACTTTTGGCAATCAAGAAGTACAGAGGCAACCACAAATAGATCACGAGCAAATAGGAAACACAGCCTCAGCACAACTTTTTGGTTCTGGGAAACTTGTATCATCAAATGAAGCTGCGCAGCAAGTCACAGAGAAGCAATATCCACAGCATCGTCCAACTCCTTACTCATGTCAACATTCACTTTCTTTCCCACAGCATTCATTGCCACAAGGCTTCTTGCACAACATAAAACCACATCAGAGCTTGGAAGGCCCTCCATGGCAGTATCCTAGCCACTTGCAATCAGTTGCCTCAGAGGACTTATTTCCTTTTCATATGCATAGCCATAGTGGAGGTTTCTCCAGGAAGAAGATTTCAAGTTTGAACCCTGCATACAGCCAATATTCACAGAAATCTTTAGACCAGTCAGAAGATGCTCACAAAAAGGAACACAAACCCAAAAAGCCTGGCAAGTACATTTGTCCTTACTGTAACAGGGCTTGTGCCAAACCTAGTGTACTTAAAAAGCATATTAGATCTCATACTGGAGAGCGACCGTACCCTTGTGTTCCTTGTGGTTTCTCCTTCAAGACAAAGAGCAACCTTTACAAGCACAGGAAGTCCCATGCCCATGCAATCAAGGCAGGATTGGTACCTTTCACAGAGTCAGCAGTCTCTAAATTGGACCTAGATGCCAGTTACATTGATGTGGAGGCTGAAATACATTCAGATGGCGAGCAGAGCACGGATACTGATGAGGAGACCCCACTTCTAATGGAAGGGTCTGACAAACTGAGCCCTGTCCCACAGCTCCCCCTGGACGTTGGCGGCAGGAGCAGTTTTCACTCCTCCATGGAAGAGTCCTTGGTGGGGCCAATGAAAGTGCCCATTTTGATTATCCCTAAAAGTGGAATTCAGTTACCCAGTGAGAGTTCACCATATATTGGCTCTGATATATTGCAAAACCCATCCTTAAGTACCAAGTCTGATGACTCCCATACAGTTAAACAGCGACTTGCACTAAGACTGTCAGAGAAAAAAGGGCAAGATTCTGAGCAGTCATTAAACCTCCTGAGTCCACACAGTAAAGGAAGCACTGACTCTGGTTATTTTTCCCGCTCAGAAAGTGCTGAGCAGCAAATTAGCCCACCAAATACTAACGCAAAGTCTTATGAAGAGATTATCTTTGGGAAGTTCTATAGGATTAATCAAAGGACAGCACTAACAGTAGCCACAGCAAATCAGGAACACAGTTTAATGGGTAGAAAGGGCAAAGCAGAGCCATTACCGCTTTTAAATAACAGATTAGATATCAAGATGCTTGAGGAACATATTACTCAGCTGACTCCAAATAAAGACGAACTCATTGACTCCAGTAATTTGAGCACTATTAAATCTACACAAGTTTATCCAAGTGGCAATACAGAATCTAGACAATCCCAGACCACCACATCATCCATCAAAAATGAATCTGGTTTGTACCAAGTCAGTCAGCAGGGTGACATGCCTGTCCTTCTTGAGCCCCCAGTAGATTCCTCTCCTCTTATTAGAAGTAACTCCATGCCAACCTCTTCTGCAAACAACCTAAGTATTCCCCCATCTCTGAGAGGAAGCCATTCATTTGATGAGAAGATGACAGGCTCAGATGATGTATTTTACCCCGGAACGGTGGGAATATCCCACCAAAGGATGTTGAGAAGGCAGGCTGCCTTTGAATTGCCCTCTGTGCAGGAGGGACACTCAGATGCAGACTATCATGGAAGACCAGTGAAAAATATCATTATTGCTTCCAGTAGACAGACAACAGGTGACAAAGGACCATTCTTAAAAGAGAAGACCTTTTATGACTATGATGTCAGTGGAAAGCACTACAGAAAGTGGGAAGAATTTGAAGCTCAGAAGCAGAGCTACAGGGACACACCATCCTTAGGAGGGATGAACAAGGTGGGAGAGTACTTTGTTGATCCACTCGGACAATCCCAGGCAGTGCCATCCATGCTTGGAACAACTTTTGAAAACAGAAAGCGCAGGAAAGAAGAGAGTGTTGGAGATGAGGAAGACAGCCCCATGCTTTGCAGCAGTACTACTGGAACCACCGGGGGAATTCAGCCTTTGGACTTAGATCCCAAATCCCAGATTCAGGAAGTGCCAAGGAGTGGGTTTGCCCTTCAATGTCTGGACAATGCTGCCCATTGCCATGCTGAGCGTTTTGAAATGTGCAGGCCTTACTTGCAGTCTGGAAGCCCGGCTGCTTCTCTGGAGGACTCACCTTTAACTGCAGAACAAGAAAAGACTGCAGAATCACTGGCCAGAAAGCTACCTGGAAATGTCATTTCTGTCATTCAGCACACAAATTCGTTGAGCAGGCCAAACTCATTTGAAAGGTCTGAATCTACAGAAATTGTTGCATGCCAGCAGGAAAAGATATATTCACCACCTGAAGCATGTGAAAGTGAGATTTGTGAGTCCCCAATGAGCCCAGACCGAGCTCCACAAACAGAAACTGCTGACACTAGTAAGACCTCTCCATCCCAGCAGCCTCAGCCATATCATATGCAACCTAGGTTGGTTCGCCAGCACAACATCCAAGTTCCTGAAATTCGTGTCACAGAAGAGCCAGATAAGCCTGAGAAAGATAAAGAAGTGCAGAGTAAAGAGCAAGAAAGACCCACTGAAGAATTCCAGTGGCCTCAGAGAAGTGAAACCCTTTCTCAACTTCCAGCCGAAAAGCTACCACCCAAAAAGAAGCGTTTACGACTGGCTGACATGGAGCACTCCTCTGGAGAATCCAGCTTTGAGTCCACAGGTACAAGCCTCTCTCGCAGCCCTAGCCAAGAAAGTAATTTGTCCCACAGTTCGAGTTTCTCAATGTCCTTTGAAAGAGAAGAGAACATGAAGCTCATCACACCTTCCAAACAAGATGAGTTTGGAAAACAGTCTGAGTTTTTAACAGTTCCAGCTGGTGCTTACTCACTTTCCGTCCCTGGACATCACCATCAGAGGGAAATGAGACGCTGCTCATCTGAACAGATGCCCTGCCCTCATGCTGCTGAAGTCCCAGAGATCCGAAGTAAATCCTTTGATTATGGGAACCTGTCCCATGCCTCTTCAGCTGGGACACCCACTACGGCACTGTCTCCATCCCGAGAAAGGAAGAAATGCTTCTTGGTTCGCCAGGCTTCCTTCAGTGGTTTTCCAGAGATCTCCCAGACTGATCAGAGCACAGAACAAAGTATAAAGCAGGAGCAGATGGAACATGCACAGGCTGGTCTTCGCTCCTCCCAGCTCGCTTGGCATCACTCTCCTTCCTCTGTACTTCAGTCCATTCAGGTAGATGACTCTGGAAAACAGGCTATTGGTTCCTGTGCTCAACTTAGTAATAGCTCATCCCACCTTGCCCAGCAACAGGCTCTTCTTGCAGACAGCTCAGAAATGTTAAGGACTTCTTTGATCCAACAAGCACCTTATATTCCTAGCAAACATCCATCGGAGCAGCAGCAGCTATTTGCACATCAGGAAAAAGTCCCATTTGCCCCTATTCATAGCACCTTGTTTCAGTTCTCCTATCCAGCTGTCTGCATGGTTCACTTACCCCCATCTCAGCAGCCTGTCTTGTGGCAGTCATGCACAGAACCTCTACACTTCCAACATCATTTCGTACAACAGCTGCAGAAATCTTACGTCAAACAGCCTTTCCAAACAGATACTCCTCCAAGTTATCACCTGGAACATGCGCCAGAGTATATTAGCAAGAAACCAGCTGATTATATGCATGCTAAAGAGCAAGCGTACCAGCATTACTCAGGAACATCTGGGCAGTATTCAAAAAATACTCTTGCTAAGTACCAGTCAGACCATAGCATTAAACCAACAGATACCTCCTCTGAGCAGCATCTTCAGACAGATTTTGACTCCCCAAGTGATGGATCTGTACAGTCTTTGCCAGGAACAGTTGTTCCTGTCAGAATTCAAACCCATGTGCCATCTTATGGTAGTGTCATGTACACAAGCATTTCCCAGATCCTTGGACAGAGTAACAGTCCTGCAATTGTAATTTGTAAAGTTGATGAGACTGTTTCTCAAAGAACATTGGCAACTAATGCAACCATGCAAGGAATTGGATTTAACATAGCTCAGATGTTGGGTCAGCATGGAGGGCTAGAAAAGTATCCTTTGTGGAAAGTGCCGCAGACATTACCACTCGGGCTGGAGCCACGAATTCCCCTATGTTTGCCTTCCAGTTCAGACATGGCTTCTACCTTGGGAGGAGGCAAACGAATGCTTTCACCTGCCAGCAGCTTGGAGCTCTTCATGGAGACCAAGCAGCAGAAACGAGTCAAAGAAGAAAAAATGTATGGGCAGATAGTTGAGGAGTTAAGTGCAGTTGAGTTAACTAACTCAGATATAAAGAAAGATTTCCCAAGAGTGCAGAAGCCTCAGCTAGTACGGCAGAGCTGTGCTACCGAGCCAAGTACAGTACCGAGTCTGCCATCCCTGTCATCCTCATCACCACTGTCGTCCTCATCATCTCAAGATTTCCCACATGTCAACATGCCAGCAGCTGATGCTTTCCCACCGAGCAGGGAGAAACTTTCCAGTTTTGATTCCGCGTCACCAGGGCAGAAGTCCAGTGGCCCTTCGGAAGGAAGAGACTCACCAGAAGAACTGGATGTGGATGAAACAGCTTCAGATATGAGCATGAGTCCACAGAGGTCTTCGTTACCACCAGGAGAAATTCAGGCAGAAGACCAACTGAAACATCAAAAATTGCCTCTTGGGATGTTAGTCCAGGTGTCATCCAATGGCAGTGGGAAAGTCACAGGCTCAACCATTTTCCTGACAGATGTAGCAGATTTTCAGCAGATCCTTCAGTTCCCAAGTCTGCGCACTACTACTACTGTGAGCTGGTGTTTCTTAAACTATACGAAGCCCAATTACATACAGCAACCAACCCTCAAATCTTCAGTTTATGCTTCATGGTGTATAAGTTCATGTAACCCAAACCCATCTGGGCTAAGTACAAAGACCACTTTAGCACTTTTAAGGTCCAAGCAAAAAAACACCACAGAAATCTACACTCTGGCTGCTATGCATAGACCTGGAGCTGGTAAACTGACATCATCAAGTGCATGGAAGCAGTTTGCTCAGGTAAATAAGAAGTTTTAATAAAATAAAATTTGTATATCGTTGAGAAAATATTAGTAAACTATGAAATATAAGCTAGTGATTTCTGTTAAAAAAAAATCAAAATAAATGGTTCCCCATTGGGAAATCAGACATTGGCATCTTCCCGTGACAACTTTTGAGCTTCAATTTACCCTTCTGCAAGCTCTGCTACTTCTGCTGTCTCTCTCTCCATTTTCAACGTCAGATGTGAAAAGTGAGGCTTTTAAAGCCTTCCCTTCATGTGTGCCAGAGCCTGGTTAGTTATCTCCTTTTATTTTGTCCTTTGTTTTTGCCATCTGATTTAAACAGTATCAGGCACAAACAGTCATTTGCTATCATAATTAAAGATTAAGTTAAAAATTAGTAGGGATCTTCAGTTCCATTTAATGTCTTTTACATACTTACTCTTCCTCACAGACTAAGCATTAGATAATGGTGCCAGGGAAAATTCTGTAATGGCAATAAATTACTTTCTAAGGTTTTTCCATCTCTGTTTTCCAAGATTTTTTTTTTTTTTTTTTTCCTGAGGAAAGATATGGTGTTGTCTTTTCTGTTAAGACTCTCATAAAAATTTGTCTATGCTGCCCCTTATCTTATTCTCAGTCAAATTAAATGGGACAAATTAATTCATCTTATAGAGTTCCATCAAAGTGAGAGTTTGGCTTTTACCTGGAATGTTAAAAGTACTTGAAATGAAGTGTGCATTTATTGTGTGCTCCAGTAGTAACACCCTTCCTTGACTTTGTTCTACAGATGAAACACGAGCCATTCTTCTTGTTTGGCAGCAAGCTTGAAAAGAAAGTAGTGGGGAATATTATAAAAGAAAGAGTGAAAGGAGACATTCATGGAGATAAAGACATTACATCCAAACAAACTGAGCCGATACGAATTAAAATCTTTGAAGGAGGGTAAGAAAATACAACTGGAAATTTCAAGCTCAGCCTGTCATTTTAAAGAGATTTGAAAATTAATACAAATGAGTTCCGATGTGAACAGTCTCCTGTATTTGTATTCCTGCCATGTCCTGTAGCTCCCAAATCTCTTCTTTTTCGTGTATATGTCAGTCTTAAAATAAACTGCAGGGTACCTGTATACTTATTGTTGGCTCTACTTTGCTATTAGGACAATTATATTTTCTGTCTGTGTGGGAGCACTCACTCAAAATTGTTACTTTCATTCCTTAGGTCAAAAAGAAATGGATAAACAGTTAACATTTTGATGTCTTCTATACCATTTCTTTGTATTTAATGGCTTTCCTGAGGTTATCTGTCCATTTTGAGATTCTGGGTAGTTCCACTCAGTTGAATGGGTTAGCTAGGCATGCTTGCCCTTACTCTTGTAATTTTTTATTATTTACTGAAGTTAGATTTTGGAGATAAAATGTAAGAAGACAATGAAATCTATGCCTAATCCATAGATCTGTCATGTATGGTTGATAAAATAATGTTTAATTTTACCATAGCCATCTGTCACTCAAATGATAACAGAAATAAAATAACAGAGAGAGAAAAAGTAGACCTGAAAGCCCATTAACATTGTTTAGAGGCCTGTGAAGCTCATTATAAAAGGCAACTGAAATGGACACTTGTTTGCCCCAGCAGTATAGTCTAAAATGGAAGATACTGTCTAATTTCTTTTACAGAATTCTGACATGATGCAGTTAATATGCTAGCTGTTAGTAGTGAATAGTCTGGTGGCTGAACAAGATATGTTTTTCTGTCTTACCAAACTCAGATGGTCTCACTGCACTGTTTTACTGAGGTAACTGAATAGGTCAGGATGGAGAAGTGAGATATTTGTACATACATTTCCTTCTCCTGTCGGTTTGTACCCTTTAAAAATCTCAGTTGTCTTTCATTAACATCATGTGTTTTGGCTCCACTTGGATAGTCTCCACTAAATTAACGTTGGCATTTCTCTGTAGTCTGCAACACTGAAGGAATATAGCCTACATCTTGCCTGAAAGACTGAAAATGTTATTTTGGAGGTTGTTGTAGGTGTGCTGACCCAGACACCCTGATCCTGGCTGTTCTCTGTAGTTGTACATTGTCCCAGTACCCAAGCCAGTAGTCTGGCTACACAAAAGTGACCCAAATTCAGGGGTGAACCTAAGTTTACAAGAAGTTTAAAGAGCTGCTGCTTTAACTCACACCCACTTTGGAGTATAAAATTTGCCTACTGCTCACTGTGTGTCATTTCTGAATTTGGATCACCCAGCTGAAGATAGTCTGCACTGTGTAAGCTGAGTGATGAGAGGTCAGAAGAGTAAAAGTGTGTTTAAAAAAGCAACTTAAAGGAGGATTCAGATCCATGCGAGCTGCTACAGATCACTCTATAAAATGCATTTGCCATCTAATACCTTCTCTAAGAAACTTTGTATGTTACACCATCTCAGGTTTCCCTGTACACCAGTAAGATCTATGAAACTATTTGTGTAGTCATATAATTCACATCTCACCTAGAAATGCCTTCTAGTGATACATGGCTATGTGTAGATACCCTTTTGAGTAAAACAAAACGTAAGAAACCTTGATGTGCACATTGCTTTTGAGGGGAGTTGGACAGAGACGCATAGATAATCTGTGCAGTAGACTGGGACTTCATCAGTAGGAAAGTGAATGAAATGATGTAGTATTAATCATAGAATCATAGAATAGTTCGGGTTGGAAGGGACCTTCAAAGGTTATCTAGTCCAACCCCCCTGCAATAAGCAGGGACGTAATGGGTCTGCTCTTTCCTTATACATCATAATTTTGTCGTACATTTTATAGGAACTATTTGTGGAAGGGTAGATTGATTCTTTTCATTAGTTCTCTATTTTTAAAACGGATTTCATATTCTTTAGATATTATAACCATGTCTTTCATTGTTTTCTCTCCTGACCACTGAATTTGTCTTCCTCTTTAGGTTTTTGTTTATGACTTCTAACAGCTAGTGTTTTCCACGCTTGTTTGCTCTTGGCTGTTTGTAGAGCTGTTCTGTTCTCCTCTATTCTTCTCTGGTCTCATCAAGCTCATCTTCGTATCATCTCAGCATGCACGGAAATAGTGCTCTGAACTGTGCAGCAAATGTCTGTCATCTTTGTTTCATGTTTTCTCTCCTGGACAGGCAAGCGTGCATGGTGGTATCTTGTTTCAGCAGAGTGTTTTCATTTTGGTTTTTGTTTGACTTAGGGAGTGGATTTGCTTAAGCTTCTTGACTGCTTTCATTTTGTAAGCACGAAGAAGGCAATTCAGAACCCATAGTTGAGAATGATCTGCGGTTGTCAGTTTTCAGTTGGTGGAAAAGCCTGTCCACCAGACAGGGAAATGCAGCTGTGAAGCTGCCTTGTGCCAGGGGAGTGGAGCGCTCATACAGCAGATGGGCAGAAAGCAAATAGATGTTGCTGGGGATGAGTGAGAGGCTGAAGGAACAAAATGAATGGGGTTGCGGCTAAAAGTGTAGATGCCACAGCACAGCACCACCTCTCTGCGCCAAAGCCTGTCGTGCCCATCCCAGCAAAATCAGAGTGTAAGGAGAGATGAAAAGAAGATAAACCAGCAGTCTTTCAAACAGTATTGGGCATTCTGGGAGAAAGCCTGGACGTAGCTGATGAAGCAGTGGATTAGAAGTGACTAGGAGTTATTAGCATATACATATGAAGCAGAACTTGGGAAAATGGGGCAGACAGAAAAGCAGAATCACAGAAATGCTAAACAAAAAAACCTGCTAGAGAGGTGGCTAGATATTAAATGACATTTGACTCTGCCAAATTTGCCCAATGAAGGAAAAGGGAAAGGGCCATCTTTACTGGAAAGGAGATTAAAAAAAAATGCATTTAGGCATCCACATTTTAAAAAGGAGCAGATGCGTTTAGATGTATTCCAGCTTGTTTGGAAAACGCCTTTAAGATCATTAAGTCCAACCTTTCACCCAAGACTGCCAAGTCCACCACTAAACAATGTCACTAAGGAATTCATCTGAACATTTTTTGGACACTTCCAGGGACAGTGTTTCTGGTCACTTCCTCGGGAAACCTGTTCTAATACCTGATCACCCTTGTTTAATAGATAACAGATGGACATAAGAACAGGACAGTGTTTTATGTATTTCTTAGATACTAGTTTCAGTATTCATATTGCCATTGATATAGCAGAACATATGGAAGAAGTGTTCATCTAAGAAAAGCACACTTGAAAAAAGTTTCAGCTCTATAACCCAAAAATTTCCACTTGCTTCTTGTAGAGTTATCATCACCTTAACAGAATCTTTCACACAGTCTCTTATATATTTAAAGCACTAACAGTACCAACGGTATCTTGTGGGCTGTGCATCCACAGGGTGACTGAAAGTACTTTGTGCTTCTTAGGTAGAGGGCAGTGGAGGACAGAGGGCAGAAAAAATATTATTTCTCAGTTCTTGCAATTTCTGGATTTTACTTAGCGTGAGTGATGATGAAATTCTCCCCCTAGGGAATGCCCTGTGCTCTTCAAACCTTAGAACAGCTCCCCTGGGCCCTTTTAGATTTCATTATTAATAATTTATCATGGTAGTAAAGGCAATGTACAGCTTTAAATAGATTTCCATATCTTATTTATTATCTAACTACACACTATGTAATCAGCAAAAATAGCATGGAATGCTTATGCCTGTGCTCAGAAAATTTCTTTTAACAGCTTTCTGCTAAGTATGCAGTTTGGAAGTTTCCCATATTATTTCTGAAGCAACACGTACCTGAGTGAACTCAGCTTGGTGCCCCTTAGGGAGGGATTCTTCTTCAGGGACTTCAGGCATCTGTAGTGTAAATGCATGCATCTTTGCTAGACATCTGCATTCCCTTTATGCTTTGTGGGGAGAAATGGGCATTTCCACGATGTGATTTATCTGTTCCCAAGGGATAAATACACTAAAATAGTTAAATGGACCGTGACACAAAACACTGTTTTCAGTGGTGGTAGATGCCTGCATTGTACAAGACTGCAGTTAACTGAAATAAATCCAGCCTGCAGACTTGTACTTGGAGTTGTGCTCTGTCTGTAGGAATAGTAGCTAATCTGTTTCCTGACAAGGTATTTATGCTATTCTTATACTTTAACTCTTTGGTCTCATATTGTTAAAACACACTGGGACCAGTGCATTCCCTGAAAGGCAAATACTTCATGAGTTCCAGACTGAAAGCCAGTAGTTCCTATGGATTTCTGCAAATTTGTTTGTATTTCAGTTGTATACAGGATCAGGTTCAGATGCTTAGAGGTGATGTTTATGCATGTATGTGACCTGGAGTCTCTGTGATTTAAGTGCTTGCTCCTTTCCAACAGGTATAAATCAAATGAGGATTATGTCTATGTCAGAGGTCGTGGCCGAGGAAAGTACATTTGTGAAGAATGTGGAATTCGTTGCAAAAAGCCAAGCATGCTCAAGAAACATATCCGCACTCATACTGATGTCCGGCCTTATGTGTGCAAGTTGTGCAATTTTGCCTTCAAAACTAAAGGTACTTGACCCTTTTTGCTGAACTCTTGCCACTTCCCAAACAGATCTTAAGCTGTTTTGCCATCTGGGATCAAAGCAGCCTTTGCAATCAAGGAAAGAATTTTCCTCTGAACAAAATTATTGTGTTTATATATACAGGACTTCATCAGAGAGGTTCTTCTCTTCTGTTTAATTGATCCAGGGATTTTGGATAGCTTCATTACAAGCTATAGGCTCTTGAGTGGTCCATATGTCTGCAGAGAAAATGTAGTAGCATAAGAACCACCATTACAAATAATACTTTCTGCCAAAAATGTTACAAGTTGCAAATTTTAATTGCAGCAACACTTTAATGCTACCAGGATAATACTCTTGTTATGACATAATGTAGAAGCAGAGCATCAGCTGCTGAGGAAAACATGCCTTCATGGGCTTTACAGTGGGTCAGTTTCAAGTTTATAAATAATGTATGTCTTCCAGATGGGCCACTCCATCCACTGTGGCATTAATTATGAATAGAGATCTGATCGCTTGTGTTCACATGTATTTATCAGGGCAGAAAAAAGCTTCCATTTGTCACACTGAGGCCACAGATGATCATATTCTTTGGAATGTGGATATGCATTGCAACTATCATCTTAAGAGAAAAAAAAAAAAAATCTTCTATTTTGGTAGCATTTCTTTGTAGCACAGCCCAAATGAGCCTTACATTCTCAGTTTCTTCACTTCCCTTTGGTAGAAAACGGAAATGGATTCCGGTCCCAGTGCAGTGAACTTACTTGAAGAGGGAATGAGGAAACTCAAGGAAATTTCTCACAAGATCCCGGCACAGCTTCATGGCTGTTTTGAGGATTGAGAATTGTAATAGTTTCCATGATTCACGCACTTCTTCCTCTGCCAAAGATGGGAATAGCTGATGGATGGTAGTAGACCCATCAACCTAATTTAAGATGAGAACTTTCATGGGGGTATAGAGACAAAGACAAGGAGCTGCTCATTTGTAGTCCCAATAGACCATTTGGTGAGCTGTTCTTGGATCGTTGTTTACATTTGACATTGCTGGAGGAATGGGTCTTGAGGAGAGACTTGAAGGAGGATTGTGGTTTTGCAGCTATGTTCAGAGAGGGCATTCCAGGCAGAAGAGATGGCATGGAAAGAAATGTAAAATTGCTTGCTGAGGCTGGCATTTCTGGCAGAGAAGAAGAAATAGGGAGGAGGTGGTATGCTATTGCACAAGAAGGGCATGAGTAGGAAGAGACTAAGTTAGCCTTCAAAGTACAAGAAGTGTTTAACTGATGGATTACTGCTCATCAGTAGTTGTCAGCCTCATAACTATTGATGCTGTTTTGCTAAGACCTTCAGAGGTACTTAGTTTTTCTGTGTGCACCCTCTGCACTTAGCCATACAGAGGCACCAGTGGCCAATTTAGACTTTTCATGCAGTGCACAGGCACAATGAAAAACTGCTGTTGGAAAGAGAGTTAATTTGAACTAGCTGAGACTGAAAGTCGGAGAAGAGCCTGGCTTGTGAGCTTCTAAGCATACCTCCACTGTGCAACAGAGTGGTTCAGTGTTCCTGCCCCCAGGTTGCACGTGCCACATGCACCATGTGAGGATGCTGGCTGGAGTCCTGAAAGCTGCATAGGAACATTCACAAAGTGCTTTCCTTGAGCTAAGTAAGAAGCACCATGTCTTGGTAATGGGTTGGGTTGGGTTTGCTTTTGCCACACTTACCTTGTTGATGCTGCAAATGTGCCCGAAGTGGCTTACCCATTAGAGCTATATTCTTATACGTCCAGCTTGTGCTCAATATTCTTTGCCATGAAATGTCTCTTGGGGCCAGTCTCAACCCAGTTTTCTTGTCTGTGAAAAAACAGACCAAGACAAGCACTCCAGAAAGTCAATAGTCTAGTGTTAGATTGCTCCCTGAGGGGAATGGGAGATCTGATTTCAAATCCCAGCTGTGTCTGGTTCAGATTCATACTCCAAAGCAGGGAGCTGAACCTGGATTTCCTGCATCTCAGGTGAATGCAGTAAGGACAGCTCCCCCAAGTTCAGAGATTGCAGCTAGATGGTCGACTTGCAAAAGAAAGTCTCCCATAAATGTCTTTTTTTGTGGGGTACTTTTCCTTCAAAGTGGTTTGAACATGCTGAACATTTGGAACCTGCATATGAAGTAAATGGGAAAGCCCTTAGCTTGAAAGTGCAACTGTGAAACTAGAAGTGTGAGCCCTGAATGCTGGTGTGGGTTGGATTTACTTTCATCCCCAGGCAGTCTGTACATATCAGCAACACTGAGCCTGGGGATAGATAACATCAAAAAGAGAGTTTTTTAGCTTGCTGGGGTGCCTAAATGTCATGTGGAAAATTGGAGAGATGCCTGTATACCTCTCAGTATTATGAGTTTAAGTTTATTTGACTTTTTTTTTAATATAAAAACCCACTCTCATTAAAACAGGCTGTGAGGGCAATGGGCTGGATGAGTCAGCCCTGTCTGTTGGGGTTTTTTCTTAAACTAAAAACTCCCATCTGCAGCATAACGAAGTTAAGATACACCAAAACCTGACTTGGAGAGTGATCTTTGCTGTTGTCCGTTAATTAAATTAATCTCTGACCCATAGGAAATCTAACAAAACATATGAAATCTAAAGCACATATGAAAAAATGCCTGGAGCTTGGAGTATCAATGACATCCGTAGATGATGCTGAAACTGAAGAAGCAGGTATGTCAGAATAATTTAATTTTAGTTGGAATGGCCTCTGGAGTATGCAAATAACTCACTGCACTTTACCACAGTGGATGGCATGGGAAAATATATTAAGAGTATTTGGGGTATTTTTTAATTAAGAGGCATATTTTTAATAAACAGGAAGTATAAAAAATAAATCTGATTCATTTGTCTGAATTCCATTTTTTATTGAGATTCATGAGGGGGAGCTAGAAATAAAAGTATGATCCGTCATCTTCTGTCTCATACAAAGTTCCCAGTCTTTTTGATTTAGATATGAGATGTGGCAACTTTTAATGAAGTTGCAAGATGGGGTAGGGTGAATTTGCTTTTTATACTTCAAGTATAGATTGTAAAGTTATTACTATAAACAATTATGGTTTGAGACTATGAAGAATGGCTTTATGCAGACATACCAGATGAAAAGCATCCAGTGATGGCAGTGGGTGTGCTGAATGGGGAATGAATGTGGTGAAAGGTGTAAGAGGTGGGGTATGTGCTCACCATTTTGACATGCTGTGGCTGTTTCAGAAAACATGGAGGACATGCAGCAGGAAGCAGACAAGAGTAGCAACCCGGCAGGCTTGTCAGCAGAGCACCAGTTTTCTGATGCAGAGGAGTCAGATGGTGAGGATGGTGACGACAATGATGATGATGATGAAGACGAGGATGATTTTGATGATACTCAGGGAGACTCAACACCAAAAACCAGATCAAGAAGCACCAGCCCGCAGCCCCCTCGGTTCTCTTCCCTGTCAGTGAACTCAGCTGGAGCATCACAGGGGGCTTCCCCAGAGGGCTCCCTTCCTGTGGGACACTCCTCCCTCATCAGTTACTTGGTCACCTTACCTAGCATTCAGGTTACTCAGCTTATAACACCAAGTGACTCCTGTGAAGACTCCCAGATGACAGAGTATCAGAGGTTTTTCCAGAGTAAGAGTATCGATTCAGAGCCTGATAAAGACAGGTTGGACATACCTAGCTGCATGGATGAGGATTATGTGGTTTCGTTAGACCCCAGTTCATCTCCGAGGGACCTCTCACCTTCCAGTCAACAGTCATCACCTGGCTACGATTCTTCACCCTATAGAGATAACTCACCAAAGAGGTATTTAATGCCGAAAGGGGATTTGTCACCCAGAAGGCATCTTTCACCCCGAAGAGATGTTTCACCCATGAGGCACCTTTCCCCACGGAAGGAGGCTGTGCTGAGGAGAGAGTTATCACCAAGACGGGATATGTCACCAAGACGTCACTTGTCACCAAGGAGACCAATGTCACCAGGGAAAGATGTATCTGTTCGAAGAGATTTATCTCCTAGGCGAGAGAGGAGATACATGGCCTCTGTTAGAGCAGCATCTCCACGGAGGGGCTTATACCATAATCCAGCATTGTCCATGAGTCAATATTTACAGTCCGAATCTTTTGCAGTGGGGCATTCAGTAAGTATGAAAGAATATTTTCACTCCTGTTGTCAGAAACAGTACACTTTCCTAAATTGTACACAATATTTTCAGCTTTTTAGAAGAAGAAGGTATAATCTTTGAGCCCTGGCTGGATGTCCTGGAACAAATACAACAGATTTGGAATACACAGGGACCGTGTCAGGCTTTTGATTCTGTTAGATGCAGTAGAGTCTGACAAAGCGTTAAGTCTTCACTTAGTTCAAGCCTGAGTAGCTCCATTACCTTCAAGGAAATTAGGCTGGCTTACCTTAATTGCCCCATCCTTATTACATTCATTATATATATTGTATTATATTATATTTTATTATATTATTTTTAAATGGTCCAGAAAGGTTATATGGCATTTGGGGCTTGTTTCTTCACTGTGAAACCTTTTACTTCTCAGACAGTCAGATGGGATCAAGCCTAGACCAGGGCTTAAGGCTGTGATACTGCAATATAGTGCCCATCACTGAGTATTGTTTAATGGAATAAAAATCTAAAATAAATGGAACCTCTGGGAAAACAGAGTGCCCATCAAAATCAGGATCTGGAGTTTAAAGGATAGTATTGTCTGAGGATACAGGAGCAGGCAGCTGTATGCCCCTCAGAAAATGCTATCATAAATTGCCCCTGTTTTGGCAGGGACACAGTCGTCTCAGTGGAAAGGGAGATATGCAAAACTTGCACAGCTGCTGTCTGTGCTGTTCCCTTTTGGTAAATCAGCCCTCTGAAATTGCAGTCTTGGCACTTTTGACTGGTCCTAGCATTCACAAAGTACTCTCTCCACAAATAGATTTGGTCTTTAGAGTTAAGGAGTGGTCTCACTATATATTATTTAATTAGTTATTTAGTATGCTCCCCTCACCATGCTTGATGTTCCTGCTGCTCTCTCACTGGCTGCCTCGTCACCCCGTATGTGTGGGTTCAATCCGGGCAAGCTGTGAGAGGTTCACACTGTCTCAGGACTCCTGCCTCCCTGCTCTCCTCCTGGCAGGGCTCTCTCATCCCTGCTTCCCCATTGACAGTCTTCTTGGCTCTTTGTGTAGTCTTTGTGGTGCTTCTCAGACACGAGATGCTACCGGCCTGGAATATCCAAAAGCGGCTTCCAGCTTTTCAGGAGGAAAACAGAAAGCTGCAATGTGAGCAGCCATATGTATAGATAGTCTTCCACACCTTGGACATGGGCCCATGACCTAGTGAGTTGTTGCAGAGAGTAGCAGAGAGGGGTGACTAAGTGGCCCTTGAGGAAGGGCATGCTGAAACCCAGCCACACTCTCATGGAGATGATCACTGCATAACAGAGAGGATACAAATCCCGCCAGCAGTTCTACCAACAGGGTGAGGAAGTACAACAGAGGATAAAGAGACACCAGTTTGACAGTCATGATGTTTTAGTATCAAATGGAAGGGATTATGTGAGATGCTACAGCTGACGTTGTGCAGGGACTCCCAGTTCCTAATGTCCACATGACACATTTCCACTGGTATCCTGTAGTAGGGATTTTGGATGTGTCATGATGCTGGCAAAAGAGTATGTAACAGTCACCCTTGGCCATCTGACAGTTCATGCTGTAATGTTTGCCTTGTGTGTTATACACACCTTCCAGCAAGGCGTTTAACACTTTGTAAGGACTCTTTTAGCACCCTTAGCTCCTTCTGTGGAAAGTCCACCATGCCAGATGGGCTTTTAACACTTGTTTCTGAGGTTGAATCAGCCATGTGGCAGTGAAAAATTCAATGTAAAAATCATTTGCCGTACAGAAAGTGTTGGTAACTCAGTGGTATGTTGACAGTTCTGAAAGAGAATTCCAGACCTCAGTACAGCCACCTGAATACAGATATCACTGTAAGTGGAGCCCAGGCAAATTTAAATGAGGAAATGACAAGTGAGGATGATTGCCCATCTTAACAAATGACTGCAAGGAAGTAAAGACTGGTTCCTCACCTCTTGATGCCTTTCTAGAAGACATACTTTAGCCGAACAGTAGTTGAGTTTAGGTGAAACACAAGTTATTATACACAGTGTGTGGGAAGACAAATAACACCTGGGCTTGCTATAAAAGAAAGCTGTCAGAGAAGAAAAAAAGGAATAAAGTCTGTTTTTCACTTTCTGAGAAGTGAAATCCAGCAAATCAGAACATGATTAGCAGCTGCATCAGTGATGCATGGGCCAGCTTAAAGTCCTGCTTCCTCTTTCAGAGCTGTATTGGGTTCCCAGTCCTTGCAGGAATGAGTGGTTTTGTGCTTCTGGTGCCTGCAGTTCCCAGAAGAAGTTGAAATAATTTCTTCAGGAAGTGGAAGAGAGCATGGCGAAAGTAGCTGGTTTTGTTGGTTGTACAAAAAAACAGAAAAACATGCCTCTTTTTCTTTGGCAGTTAATAACAGGATGCACTCTTGCAACAAGATACTCTCTGCAAAGTAGCCTAAGGCTCTGGTTGATGCTGGTGCACATTTGGCTTTGGCAAGTTAAATTGGCGTCTTTAAATTTAAAGGGAGATCCCCACTGCTCTGTAGATACATTCATGATCTTCTTGTCTGCCAACGTCAGAGGTTTCTTGCCTTTCTGAGGCTGCTGCCATTATTGAAGGGCTCTGATTCTTCTCGTCAGTCGTTTTATGCTACTCCTGAGAAAAGAAGAGATGGGAAGGCTGCTTTTGAATGCTGCACCATGAATGCCTTTCTGTTACCATTTTAGTTTAGATCAGGCATGTCTCTTGTCGCATTTGTGGTGCTTTGACCCACACTGCAGACCAGTCTTGGAGTAAGTGACCTAGATTATTTTCAGCTGAAATTAAATGTTTTTTCCATTTTTTGTGCTTCGGGAATGCAGCAGGTGCACTTGAATTTAAAGTAGGTATTCAAGGGAGTGAGAAGAGATCATGTCAGGTTAGTCCAAAGCAGCCTTCCCCTCCAACCCCACAACATGTATATGGTTAACATACGGTGCTTTGATCCAGCACCAACAGTTTTACACTGTTCCTGCTTGTCCTCACGCCTAGTGCAGCCTGCTACTTCCTAGCATGGACCAGAGTTTTTTCCTGTTCTTCCACTCCCAGAGCTAGACAAAATAAGTCTTTGAATATATCTTGCTGTGAGCAGTACAACCTTGTCTGTAGAGGGTAGCTTCTAGGAGGTAGTCCATTTTAGCTTGTGTTGCTGTTGCGCCTCTCTTTTATTTTGAAGTCTGAAATACTCAGGAGAGATGAAGGGCACCACTATATCCACTTGAAAGTCGATAGTACGTAAGGTCCTTTGATCATCCCAGACATAAGGATATTAAATCCCTTCCCAAGCACTCAGTAGTTTATCATCTTGAGTGAAATGCATTCCTGTACAGAGAGCCAGTGTAAAACTCTTAAAGTCCAGGTGAACTGTAAATAGGTCCACTGGTGGGCTGTGGTGGTGCATTCTTAGGACTGAAGATTGAGCTGACCCTGAAGTTGAAGTCCACACATATAGTCATTACGTCAGTAATATGCTGTATTACTGAATTTCACAATAGAGTTCAACATTTTCTGGTTTTTAACCTTAAAAAGCCTCAATTACATTATGATGTGGTAATCAAAGAGATTGTTTTCCACCCGCCATCTTTTTGTAGGCTGTGGTTTGGGACGGCCGTGAGGACATCCGTGAAGTGTGCTTGGCTTTGAAACCCAGTCTTCCTCTTAATCCCCTGTGGCCTGTTTTGGGTCATGTACCAGATACAGGGTAAACCTACCTCATCCCTGGGACCTTTGAAGCTGGATATGGCTTTGCCCAGGGGTGTGATGTGGCAATCTGGCCTTATGACTGCGTCAGAGAGTTTAGTGAAAAGCTGCTACAGAATATAGTTGCTCAGGAAACTGTATGTCACCTGGAGTTGGTGGGAAATAGGCTAAATTGCAACAAATGAGAATGCATAGGAAACTAACTATATTCCCATCACCTGACAGAGTAGCTTGTCTCACTGCGCTGGCAGCAACCCATTCTGACTGCGCTGCAAAAAGATACTGTGACTTTCTGCACTGTGCTCAGTTGTGGGATCCAGTACTCACCCTGTCAACAGAATAAAATCTCTGGATTTTCAGGATGATTGTTAAAAGGAGGCAACTCCTCTAATACTTGGTCTTTCCCCATGAATATATATATGTGTGTCTGCTTGTAAGTATAAAAGTACTAGCTATTGGTAAAGGAAATAAAAACAGGGCAAGAGATATGAACAGTTATTGCCTATGACAATTTATGTTGGCCATTTACAAACTCATCTGCCAGAGCTAGAGAAAGATAATCCGATATGTGCTTAGCCAGGCTTGAAAGGCATCCAGTGGGCATGCACACACTGTCACTGTCTATGTGAAAATTAGGCATATGAGACATATATTGGATGATACTTCCGATCTTGAAGCATATAGCAATTTCTGTCATATTAGCCACCTATATCCAACAAGGACAGACTGTTTTCATGTTCCCTTTTGAAACTGTGGCAGGGTACAACATGAAGCCAGTGTCTTCCTCAGTTAGAGATTTCTCTGTGACTTAAGTTTGTTCTTTGATGAGTTTTGCTCTCTTTTTTTTTGGTTGCTTTTGCTCTATTTCCCTTAACCCGATTTCACATCCGATGCAATAGTGATAAATGTCATGGCTTAGGAAGCAGCCGAGAGGGCAGTATGACTGAGAAACGGCATGACAGACCAAAGTTGGGGAAAAAAAGGGGGGCAAGCTGCTGTGCAGAGGTGAGGTTAGTGGTAGGAAGGGCTGACAGGGTAGGTGAACTATGTTTTGTGGCTTGGCAACTGCCCTTTATGCTGTAAATTTTTCCCCATTCAGCTGTATAATGTGCTGTCACTGTGCTTTTTTATGGCAGTTTCTCTTTTATGAGACTCAAGTGTCTCACTTTCTGAATAGGACAATTCCCAACATAGATTAGCCTCTGAATAATAGCATCTCTTAAGTTTGAGTCTGATGATTATGGGTCACCCTTCCTGTCTCAGCATTGATTGATATCAAACCGGACAAAGCATCTGAGCACAGTGAGACTGAGCCCCTGGGTAGCACAGAAACCGAATCTTTAATTGCCCCCTAAACCAGTTCCGCAGGATGGGGTCAAGAGGTTGCTTAATGCCTGGAGAGCTAGGATTTCCCAGCAGTGAAGTGCTGCCACTTAAATGCGTTGGCATTTAGTAGTGCAGTCCTCAGGCTGCCACGCCAAGTCTGTGGTAGCAGTGCAGCTGTGGGGCAATTGATAGGTGTCTGGACAATTTGCAGAGCAAAGATAAGCATTTTCATTCATTTAATTTCCTGTGGGAGTCCCTGAGACTTATGTGGCCAAATCCCACACATAATTATGAAGAAGTCATCCTGCACTTCTGTCATCATTATTCCTCTGGTCAGCAGTAAGTGATACTTATTCATCGGATGGAAAACAAATTTTAAAAGTTAAGAATGAAAAAAAGAGGAACTGAAAAGCCCAGGGCATATTTAATACTGGGTGGAGATGGAGCTATTTGTTCTTAAAAGGCAGGAACTAATGGGAAGGCACTGAGAATGTCAATATTGTGAGGCTGGTTTTTATTAGCCATCACAAAATCCCTCATTCTTCTCAATGCCATTATGAGTGGTGAATCTCCCTGCCACAGAACCATCATTTTCACTCACAGCTTATGTCTGTGCTTTTGTTATTATTTATTGTTTACATTACAGATAGGCCAGAATGATGCTCCATTGTCATAATGGTATTGTCATAATTGGTCCTGAACTCCCATGGAAATGCCCATCCCCTTTCATCAAGGATTGGGTAAAGCTCTTGGGGAGCAAGTTTGTTCTCTGGGGCTGCAGAACAGGGTCTTTCAGCAGGCAGGAAGTACGTGCATGCAGTCAGAATCTTCCCATACTGCTCAGAACCAGTGGTGAGCAGGGAGTATTTGGATGTGTATTTCTCTGCAACAAGGTCTTGATACCCTGTGGGGACTGCCAATGCCAGCACAGTTTGCACAGTCCTCTAAAGGAGAGGGCCAGATGGATCTCCTGGCCAAATTTCTGCTGGGGAGTGAAACTCTATCTACTCCAAGTTCTCTCTAGAGTTTCAGTTGAATATAATGCTCTTCACTTCCTGACCTAAGTTGCTGCATTGTATTGCTGAACACTTAACTAGCTGCTTCCTTTCACCTCAGAGGTATGAGCCCTGTGGGGCTGAGCTAAGCAAAACCACCTCTGTTTTTTGGATAAGCAATTAGTGGAGTTTTCCAAATGCTTTGGGATCTATCTGGATGAAAGGTGCTGCATGAATGGGAAGCTGTGTTAGACAGGAAAGCAGATAGGTGGTTTGGCAGCCAGACAGGAATTTTGCTAGTAGCAGTGCTGACATTTCTTTTGTTTTTTTTTCTGGTTACAGAGAAGGGGGTTGTCTCAGGGGCCTTACTTCAATGTATATGGAGAAAAAGGAGGCATGGAGCACCGCAGGTCTAGCCAGTTCCCCAAAGGTCCAAGCGACTACGTCTTCAGTCATCTTCCACTACACTCCCAGCAACAGATCCGTGCACCCATCCCCATGATGCCTATCGGTGGTATCCAGATGGTCCATTCAGTACCAGCGGCCCTTTCAGGTTTACATTCTCCGTCCACTCTGGCCCTGCAGAGGGAGGGCTCTGAAGAGAAGCAAAGAGGAACTCCGGAAATCCTTACAAAAGAATCATATAGTATTTCTAAGCACCATGAGAAACGTACCTCTCCGCACAGCTTGCACCTCACCGCTCCCTCCAGCGCGCCCTCCTCTTCGCTGCTGTTGCTGGCGCAGAGCACGTCAGAGGACAGTGTTGTAGCTACTGAGAGGGAGCAGGAGGAGAACATACAGACTTGTACAAAAGCCATAGCCTCTCTGCGAATTGCCACAGAAGAAGCCGTTCTGCATGGGGCGGAGCAGCTGCAGAGGCCTTCTGAGCCTCACCAGAAACCCTTAGAAAGTGCACATTTTAGCATTAAACACTTTAGTGGATCTGAGCCGGGCCAGCCCTGTGCCTCAGCCACCCATCCTGACTTGCACGGTGATGAACAGGACAGTTTTGGTACATCACAGACTGCGTTAGCGCATCCCACCTTTTACAGCAAGAGCTTTGTGGACGTCCGGCAGTTGGGCTTTCACAGCAGGAGCGATCCACCATCAAGCACACAGGAAAGAAAAGAGCTGTCATCTGAGAAGAGCAAGCCGCATTGATCTGAGATGCATGGAGACTTTCACCCGTACATTTACCCCAATTCCTTCTTTTTTTTTTCTAGAGATAGAAGAAGTATTCAACTTTACAGCATGCCTGTTCTAAGTTACAGTAGTTTGCTATTATATATACTTTTGTTATATCAAAAGAATTAGATAAAATAACAAGTCATCATGAGCCTGACCAAAACTAAATTTGAAATTCTTATTGGGTCTGGTACTTTTAAATTGTACAGATGTTTGTGCCTTTTCTTTACTTTGCTTATATTCTTATAAGCATTTTTTTAGCAGTAATTTGTACATATTTTAGAATTTGTGTATCTGCTTTGTAATAAATGTAATTTCTTTCCTTTTTTGGACACTTGGATCTAAATGATGTAAAGCAAAACAGCATCAATATATGTGAGGTTGCACTAAAACATATTTTTATATGATTAAAACTGAACAGCTTTTATGTACAGCTCTGATTCTGTAATACTAATATTTATTTACTTTGTTTCATAAATTGTAAATTTTTTTCTTAATGTTGTGGATTGCTTTTCTATGTGAAGCATGGGATTTACTGTTGCGTAATTAGAACAAAATGTATATTGTAAAACAAGATATTTAAACTAGAGTATCTTATCTTATTCTGCACTTATGCATTAGTTAAAAAAAAAAAAAGATAAAGGATGTATCAGTCAGTTCTTAACTCTTGTAATTTTTTTTTGTCTCGTTTGCCGGATTGACTATAACTTAAGTGCTGATTGTGATTTTAAACTGATAGTACCGTAAAGCATTAAAGTAAAACAATGTGCTATTGTGAGTTTTTTCAAAGCTTTATAAAACAGTTATAAATATATTAAAAGTATTTGGTCTTATGTGAACATGTTGATCTATATATTCCTTTAAAAAGCTATGGGAAAACATTCCACCCCATGTAAATATGTGCATCACTGGTGCTGTCTGTGTAACTCACCGGGACAGGCGAGGTTTGCTGTGCTGCCAGGCACGGGGCTGTGGCACTGCTGGCTGCCAGGAGGAAGAATCCGGCAGCAGGGTGGCGAGGCCCGTATGGCCACACGGGGCTGGGCGAGGAGCCGGCCTGCTGGCTGGACAAGCGGCATCCCGCTGAGCCCCAGCAGTCCCCTGCTCACCAGGGCTAACCGTGGGGAGTAGCTGTCATTTGGAGGTGTCCTGAAGTGTCAGAGAAAGGTTGGAGCGGGCAGAAAAGGTGTTTTCTTGCACTTGAACACCACAGCTGGTCACTCCCTACAGCGGTACCTGAGTCAGCTTCAAGGGAGGCTCCCATCTTATCCCACTGATGGAGGACCATGGCCCTGCTGGTGAGGCAGAGAGCTCCACCACCCTGTCTCTTGAAGGAGTAGGATTCATGGGCAAGAAAGTCACAGTCTTCCAGAGCAGCGTGTCCATCTGGGTTGGGTTTGCTCCAGGGGAAAGTCAGGAGGAGCCCAGGCTTGTGTTTGGCACGTGGTGGGTTACCACTACCACCAGCAGCATGCGTGCGTGCACGCATGCACACACACTCAGACACACATACACACACGGCGATGAAAGAAACCAACGACCTGGATTATATTTTGTGCTATTTAGTGGATTATAAATCTGTGAAACCAAGTTTGTATATTGACTTACAATACATTTAAGGAGTGTTCTTTAAAAAGAAATAAATATACAGTTACCTGCATGAGGTGTCTAGTCTTCATGTGTTCTTTGAGTTTTCCAAGTTTATTGGCCTTCTGGTCTATTGTCGGAACCTTTTTATTCCCAAGTGTTGCTATCCTGCAACAAGAAGCTCCCTTAAGAATATGGGCAGCAGCAAAAAATGTGGATCCTATTTTGTCCTCCTCAGATATTATCAAACTAAACCAGTTTATTTCTTCAATAGTACCATGTGGGGGCAGAAACACAGCTGGTATGTTGTCGTAATACTGGCATGATGGCATATGACTAGTGAAATACCATAGTGGATGGTGACTGTTTCTAACCATTAAAGGTTAGTTTCTCATATCCATTACAATGTTCCTACCTTTATTTCAGATCATTATGGTAACCTTGCCAAGATAAGTGTATGACAGAGAACTGGCTCATTTCAGGCTGTGGAGAGGAGAAGCAGTATATGTAGTTGGAGGTCAGCTGCTTGTTGGATCATGCATCCATAGAAAAAAGAGAAGTCAATTACAAATTTTAAATAAGCCTTATATGGTAAAAGGTTGCCTCTTCTCCTTGGCTGCCTGGCTGCATTGAGAACAAAATGCTCTGCACAATGATCAGGTAATCAGAGATATTTTATTAAAAGGGAATCAAGCAATCCCTGATGGTAAATGCTCTATTAACATTGCCTTTATAAGCAACCCCATTACAATGGGAGCTGTCTTTGGCTTGTTTGATTATTTTAATTAATCTGCAGCTGCAGTTTACCATCCACCTTTTCAGCCTTAGGGCATTATTCCTTTTTTTAATAATCATTGAGCAAGTATCACTGAAATGGCATGTAATACTTTTGGGTTACAATGGAGCAACCCTAAAGAGGTTCCAGGTACTTACTTACAAACATAATTGTATGTTCTTAATGAGTTCATGTTTATACAATGCTGTGAAAAAAGCATATCCTCATACAAGGCCTAGGCATCAATAATGACCACTTTTCATGCTTTGGGAAGGGTATGGAGAAGGAAGGCAAACACATCTCACAAAATCTTAACAGGCATGAGCAGTTTTTGGACCCAACATAGCAGCTACAGCAACCAGGACGTGGGAGGGGAGGAGGGCAGATAATTTCCTGAGCTCTCTGCCTGCTCTTCCCAGTGCAGCCTGCCCAGAGCCGTCAGCTGCAGCAATGGCATGGGGCTGTGTTCATGCTGAGCTGACGCTCTGTAGGTACCTCAAGCCTATGGGCTCAGGGCTGTGTGAATGCAGCTCCACAGCTCCTGGATGGGGCTGTTGTTCTCTGAGGGAGATGGGGAGGGAGTTCTTCCAAAATATGTGGTGCAGTGGGTGCACATAGGTCTGATGGGATCAAGAAGAGTTAACTCGGGTCTCTGATGTGAAAGTAATGTGTTTTTAAAGGGATGAAGAGATTTAACAGGGCACTCTAGAAAACTGCAGCATCAAATGAGTTTTTATATGCAGTGTGCTATAGAATTTCTAAGTCAGGAATATAATTACCTATTATATTGTTCAAGGAGGTTATAATTTTCTATGAAGATCCATATGTCTTTTCTGTAAAGCACAAGGGAAATACAGATGCTCTGGCAAGCTCTCTTTATTCCCTTCTCACAGAATACTGTCACCAGAGTCACTTCAGGATATATTTGCGTCAGCAAAACAGCAAGCATATTGGTCTCATATAACTGCCTGCACAATCCTCTTACAAAGCTTTAGATTCTGACTCAGGGTAGTAACTCCTTCGCATGTTAAATACCTTTATGCTGACTTCCCTGCTGCAGGACACATAGCCAGCAGCGGACAAGAAATAGCACCAATAAAGGACATCATTAGCTGTAATAGACCCAAATGGAGTCAAGTGACTTAAACACAAAAATTTCAGCACACGAATTCTGCAGCAAGCTCCTGTTTAGCCCCAGTGACACCTAGAATTACAAAATGCCTTTTTGTGTTGAGGTGTCTCCTGCTTTTGGGCACGATCTGAACTTGTCTCCTTGACACTGCTTCATGCCTTTTCCCCTCCCAACCTGACCTGGACACCAGAAATTATTTCTTAGCCTAGATCCTCAAAGGGACTTACCCTGCCAAGTGGGTCTTTGAAGACACGTGATGAAATGTGCCTCCCTGTTGGATTATAACTCTTGCAAGTGCTGTCACCACCTCTAACAAATTAGCTTAATGACTTAGCCCCCCTCCCTGGTTATCTAATGAAACCTCCTACGTCTGTGTTAAAACTGGCTAGGTCAACATTTCCAGTCTTCTAGGAGGGGGCCCTAAGTAAGAGGGTCTTAGGGTATGAGTCTTTTCTTTCCTACTGAAGTTTTGATACTGTGTAGCAGAAAGCTCGAGATGCACTGGATCATCAAGATTGTAGCCTATTGTCCCCAAGAAGAAAAGATGTTTGGATGTGCCCTGCTCAGTAGGGAGAGAGCCATCTGGAAGGGCAGTGAGTAGAGTGGTGTGGCAGAGACTTCGAGGGACAAGAGCTGAGCTCAAGCACTGTCCTGCTTTTGACAGCTTGGAGAGCATGGTTTCAAACATGCTTCCTACATAGCATCCATCTCCTTTCTGAGGTGGCTGACTCTCCCACGTTGAAGGAGCGGGTGCAGGTGACAAGATTTGTGGCTATGGGTTTCAGAGAGAGGACCAAGCTCCAAAAGTTAGGTACTGCAGTGCCTGAATACATTATTGGGTTTTGCCTTAAATAGCTCAGGGAGAACAAGCCTTATTGATTTATTCTGTAGCATAGTAGAACAAGTCAATGGGAGTTATCCTTTTAAGTCATTTAGCCACCCCTGAAAATCCCAATCAATATTCTGTAAAGAATGTGCTTAAAGTAAATCCAGGATATCCAATGCAAAACCTGCACAGCACCTGCACAGCACATCATATATTTAAGTCTGGCCTCTATTTCTTTTTCTTTTTGAAGTTAAATTGCCTGCATGAAAAAAATCATCAGTCTGTATACTAATTGAGTTTTTTACTATGATGACGTCCCTGTGCTCTTTTCTCATACAAAGGTTACATATGCTAAACGCAGACCTGAACATCTGCTTATTGTAGACACAGTTTAAGATGAAAGTACTGGGTAGTTTTACTTGTCCTGCAATTATTCTTGGGGACTTTGCATGTGCTACATCCGCCACCTGTGTCTGTGCTATGTTTAATATATTCCTGCTTTTAGCTGGATTGGTACTACCAATAGCGCCAGGAGTATGGGAAACAGCTTTCACCATGAAACACTTGGCTTCTGCCTCTGTGTGATGCCTACATGATCTATAATAAGCTGATTTCTTGTTTGTAGAGAAGTCTTTTCCAAATGGTGGTTCTTAATGAGGAAAACTCTTTTAAAGAGTTTCTTTAATTTCTGAGTATAGGGGTAACCTGTATATGTCATTCATATGTATAGGGAACCTTACTAGGAATGTGACTGAATTTAAGAGAAAGAGAAATGTCTCTGTCTACAAAATAATCTTAATCTGGAGGTAGAGCTGGATTAAACTCATCCATGGGAGCAGGCCACTGTAAAACCATGAACCACTGGCATCTCCATACAGGATGAACTGGCATTCAGAGACTGCTGGCTCTCCATTCTGGCAACTGGCAGCACATGGAGCTTTGGTGTCCTTTTCCCTGCAGCTTTAAGAAACACAAGGGCCTCCTACTGCTCTGGGCATTGCTGTATATTGTAAAATATACAAGCAAGCCTTGCACCTAATGAATCAAGCCAGCTTCAGTGGTGCCAGTGCACCTCTGCTGTAGAGCAGCCAGGGGCCTCCGGGAGCTTAACACCTCTGAGGTATGTTCACGAATACAAGTAGCCTGCAAGATCTTGGCTGTTTACAGGCTGGACTGCAGGCTGACGGGAGCAGTGATAGAAGAAAACAACAGTTTTTTGAAAACCAGTAAAAATTTCTGCGCTAGTGAGTTTCCCTGCTTTTCTGCATTGTATGAATATTGATTCTGAAGCTGACATGATGAGGGGAGCTTGATTAGCAGCAGGCTTAATCAAAACCAAAACAATATTAGCACATAAACTGCCTTTTCGCATTCTTTCCTCATGAGAGACATCTCTTAACTGACAGAGTATTGCTAAGCAAAGCAGCCAGGATGAATATGCATGGCAGTGCACAGCCCCATGAATGCCCAGCAAGGTGGAGAAAACCAGTAGAGGCAGATCCGGCTCCATACTAGAGAACAGCATTTCCTTTCCCTCTCCCCTGCCAGGATACAAGAGGCCGACACCGTGCCATAGAAACTAATGGAGTTTCCACATTCACTTTAACAGCAGGAGATGCAGTCTCTGAAGGCTTGTTTCCATGAGGTGATGAGAAATCTTGCTGCTAAAGTTGAAGAGATGTCAGAGTACTTGGCATTTTGCCTTTTTAACTTCTTTCATTCCCATCTGCTCCCAGAGAAGTGAAGGTCTTTGCCTGGTTCAGCTGCACTCTGCTGGTGCAGGGGGCACGGGGGGCAGCTCCAGGCCATAGGAGGAGCTGATCCCTGAATATTCTCAGTACTGGTGTAAATGCCCTGAATCCTCTGAGCATATTAGCACTGGCCCTCTAAACAGTGGCACTATATATTCTGCAGGGCAAATGAAGGCTTGGGAGAGGACCCTTGCGCTTATTCTCCTCAATGGACACGCACTTGTAATCTCCAAAGGGTTACTTAGGAAGAGTGACTATTTGAAAAGCCAGTCTTTCTGAAGAGCTGGACTCTTGGGCTGAGGCACTTATATGAAGTGGTCAGGAGTTTTTGAAAGTGCTGAGCACTTGTTCTCACTAGAAGCTGCTGGATTCTGGGCATATTGTGAAAATCTGGCCCTTAAAAACTTCTTAATGACTAACTCAATGACGCCTGGCACTTCACTTCCATTTGTTGTTTCTCACTCTCTTTCTTCCCTCCACAACATCCATATTTAGCCAGAAAGATAGAAAGAAAAAGCAGATGGATGAAACAATAAGTAAACATCGATGGCTGAAAGAGCCTATTCCTTTTTACTGCCAGGAAAAATGAAAATGATAAAGTGGAGGTTTTTGACTGGTTTTGTGACAAAGATTTTCCTCTCTGTTTCATATTTCTTGATATCATTTTAACTCATGGGACTGGCACAGAGAGCCTGTGCTCTCTGTATATTGGACTCATCTTAAATCTTTCAGGAGTTTTCTTTGGATACTCAGTAGAGAGGGGGGCTTTTGACTTTGGGGAAAATAAAAGGCATGGTGTACTGCAGGCAGCAGTCCTTCTCTGGCAGAAGATGAGCCAAATAGTCTAATAATTTTTTCCATCTATATTTCCTCTGGCCCTACTGTGAGCAGAAGGGATTCAGATCCAGCTGATCTGTCAGGGTGGGGGGTGATTGGGTGATATAAGCTGAGCCCTGCTGCCTGCTACATCAATTAACACAGGCAGCAGGAAGAAGCTGAAGGGGACAACATCCCTGCAGTGTTACCCCTGCTCTGCAGGATTCCATGAAACATTTTTGCTGCCTCTCTGCAGAGCTGTATCTTTGCCAGGCTGTGAGAGCAAAGGATCAGCCACTGTCTAGAGCATTGCCCTGCGCTAACCTGCTAGATTTCCATGCAGAAACCCAAGTGAGAGTTAATGCTGCTTTAACCAGCCTAAGCCTTGGCTGGGTTTGCTCTCTGCCTTTGTGCAACCATGTGTTGCTTTGGCTATTGCCAGGAAAGACGCTCATGGGGCAGCACTGGCTGCGGGGCTCAGGGTCTCAGCCTGGTGGAACGGGGTAGAGGGACTGGGGTGGGCTTCATTCCTGGGGGATGCACCACCCAAGGCTGCTCTGGCCAGTCAGTGTCCTGCGAGCTCCCAAAAACTACTTGGAAATTCTGTATCCTGGAGCTTGCAAAGTTTCCTGGCTCCTGCAGTCTGATTTTCCAGGAAAGGGGACAACCTAAACCCTCCAATGGTCCAGTTTGCTGATTTTCTTAAAATTAAAGTATTCAAAATAATGCCAACGGTGTCAAACATTCCCCCTGCCTGGGAGAAGAGCAGTGCGGAGCCAAAAAAATGTTGTCACAATGCTCATTACCTGAGAATTTAGTTAAATTAAAAAGGCAGTGAAGAAGAAAGTGTCTGACTGTTTTAAATAGGTAGGATAGGGTCTCTTCTCCCCCTCCCAACTTTGGCCTGGTAGTTTCAGAAACACCAGTAGTGATGATGATTTAGTCATCTGTATTCTGTGAGCTTTAATGGGATGCCAGCTCCTGATTTTGTACACAGGTTTCTTGACAGACTGCCTATTTCAGGAGAAATTACTGTTGTCAGCTTGGTGTTTGGGGTGTTAAAATCACCAGTGTCATATGGGGGGTTAACCCTGGCTAGACACCAGGTGCCCACCAAAGCTGCTCTACCACTCACCTCCTCAACTGGACAGTGGAGAGAAAATATAGAGAGGCTTCTGGGTCAAGATAAGGAGAGGGAGAGATCGCTCACCAGCAACCATCATGAACAAAACAGACTCGAGTTGGGGAAAATAGTTTAATTTATTACCAGTCAAATCAGAGTAGAAGAGCAAGAAACCAAATCTTAAAACCACTTTGACCCACCCCTCTCTTCTTCCCAGGCTTAACATTACTCTTGAATTCTTTATCAAAGAGAATTCTCCACAAACTTCTCCAATATGAGTCCTTCCCCGTGGGCTGCAGTTCTTCATGAACTGCTCCAGCATGGTCCCTTCCATGGGATTCATCCTTCAGGAGCAGACTGCTCCAGTGCAGATCCCCTACAGGGTCAACAGTCCTGCAGCAAACCTGCTCCAGTGTGGGCTCATCACTCCATGGGGTAACAAATCCTGCCAGGAGCCTCCTCCAG
>JANRGW010054059.1:0-11906 GCA_024733675.1 Psilopsiagon aymara | reverse complement strand
TCTGCTTCCTCCTGACTCCCCCTCCTCCCTGGCAGAGCATGAGGCTCAGAAAGTCCTTGGCCAGACCAAACATCACTAAACCATAACTGAAAACATTGGTGTTTTCAGCTCTGTTCTCAGGCCACAAGTCAAAAACACAGTGCTGCACCAACTACTAAGGAGGAGAAAAATGACTGCTGCTTCTGAACCCATGTCACTACCCTCCCCCAGCCCCTTGTGTTCGAGTACCACAAGCAATACAACAATGTTTGGAGTATGTGCTGAGGACATGTCATGAATCAAAAATAGGGTTGTGTGAGGGCACAGCACACACTGAACGTCATATACTAAAGGAAGTAAAACCTGATGCAGTTTTGTCTATCAGGATTCTATGGGGTAATTTATGAACTGAACACTCCAGACCATCAACCTGCATTTTTCCGAAAGGAAACTGGTTATTCCAATAAAAAATCGTAGTCTGGGAGTGAGCCATTCTCACTGTGGTCTGGGGCCGAGCGATGAATTCTGGTGGTCCATTATTTGCTAGGAGAAACATCAACTAAAATGTCCTTAATCTAAAATGTCCTTAATCCTTAAGTCTCAAAGCTATTAATTTTCACGCTTTGGGATAGAATTCTGGGGAAATATCACTTTACCTACTTCATATAAAGTTCTGTACACATCTGATACCTCCACTAGTGAGAGACAGGACTTCTTCTCTGTCTTTAACATCTTGTAGATATTTAGATCTGCATCAAAGTTCTTGATACTTGAGAGAAGGACTGAATAGAGCACATAGGTTATCACAAAATAAAAAGGATAACTGAGAAGACTTTGCATTATCGTTTTTTCCCCCCAGACACTTAGTTTATAAAGAAAAAGCTGATGAATTATATTCAATAACTAAATGTAGATGATGCTCCAGAATACATAAAAAAAACCCTAAAAATTACTTTAACAAATATTGTTTGACATGTATAGTACAATACAAGCTACCATCTTACCTTTTATTCAGTTTGGTAACAGAAAAGACTTAAAGTTATTTAAATGGATTAGATCATTAGAGAGAATTGTGGAAAAAGGAGAACAACGATCAAAAAGAGACCAGTGTAGTGACTTGCATAGCTATTTTTTACCCCAAAACACCTTCTGTGCTTAGATATCACCTACATCAAATTACAGACACTTGAAAGTAATGATGTTATTAATCCTTCCTTTCTTCTTGGCTATGCAAGACATTAGTTAGAAGTATTACATTTGTTCATAGATTGATTAGTAGCTATTTTCAAAGTGCAATTCATGACCATTATGCAGTTCTTTTAACTTTTTAATTGTATACGTATAATTGAATCTCTAAAAGTCCTCTGTAATTCACAATAGGTGTTGTACTTTCAGCTCAGTTTTAACTGTATGAGTATTTGGCACAGAACAGAGGTTTCTTTCCCTCTCCACCTTGATTTTTTTATGTATAATTTGATTTCTGTTTCAAATATATTTTTTAGTGAATGGAATGAAATTCTGAGAGAATATCTTATGAATGTGAATCTGATACAAACAGCTATATCTTTTAATGTAAGCTGGGTCATTCACTATACTAGCAAGTGAACGCTACATATTCCCTAGCATTTTGTGGTCTAGGGATGGGCACAGAACACAAATGTCTGAAAATCTATGGCACAGACCAAAAAACTACCCTATGAATAATTTTGTGTAATGGCCTTGAAGCATCAAGAATGCCTAAAAATCAGTCATGATGGTGCTCAAGCTGCTTGGATACCTATTCATAGGTCCCTATGTACAAGAATATCATAGAAATGTAGAATCCTAGAACAGTTTTTGTTGAAAGGGACCTTAAAAATCATCCAGCTCCAAACCTCCTGGTATGATCAGCGATGCCTTCCATTAGACCAGGTTGCTCAAAGCCCCTTCCAACCTGGCCTTGAAACTTCCAGAGATGAGGCAGCCGCAGCTTCTCTGGGTAACCTATTTCTGTGCCTCCCCACCCTCACAATGAAGAATTTATTCCTAATATCTAACTTACATCTATATCATTTAACTGTCTAAATAATATTGGAGATCTTAGACTGTGCTTAAGTTTTCTGTTTCAGAATCAACAGGATCTTTGAACCTGAACAACAAGAACATCTAATTTTTGATTCTGAAAGTGTATTTTGTTGATAATGTCACGTCTGCACACTTCTAAGAGAGGTGGGTTGTTTGTTTTTTTTCAGTACAAAATTACAGAAGGAATTCTAAATTTAAATTTAGATATTTTCATCAATAAGACACAGGATGAATTTTTAAAATCAGCTAAAAAGCTATGGCCTGGATTTTATTTTATTGGAGGGTAGAAATGCACAGCTTGTTTCCTGCATTGTGACTTTGCATGGAAGAAGGCCAGCCTTATCTAGTGAACAACTCTGCTCAAAGCTGAAATGAAGGAATGAAAAAGAAGAATTCAGTCCCAGACCAAAGTCCACAAACATGAAGGATACTTTGAAGCACAGTAGTCAGGAAACAAACAAATTAGCCTTACCCAGTAATGCTACAGTGGAAGAAACTATGTCAGGAACACGCTGTTTCACTTTCTTACAGATATGGTGTAACCTTGAAGACAAGAAACTCGCACAGATTGCTTAATTCCAAATCAAAGGGATTTCTGAGAGCCCACAGTTGAATACATAAAGGCAGAAACTCAGTTAATAACATTTCCTCTTGTTGGGAAGCACAGTGATTTGTCACTCCACTTTTACCTCTTTTTGTTTTCTTTTTTTCCGTATTCACTCTATCAAACAGCTGCAAATAGTATTCACTCTGCCATGGCGTTATGTGTCAGCTCTGGTCAGATGACACGATTTTTAGTAGACCACAAGTTTGCTGCAAAACACTAGTCCAAAGTACCTAAGGAATACAGTAATCATACTGGGTTTTTTTACCTAGTGATGACTAGTTCTCTCATGTGAATTATTTTTGTATACCACTATAGCACAAATAGAAGTCCCCATCAGCAGATTTTGGTGGAGCAGAAAGTCTGGCTAGGTTTATTAGACTTAAAACTAACAGCAACAACAAAGATATTTTTTACTTGTCTGAAAATTTTTTTTTTTTTTTTTTTTTTTGCATCAGGAATATGCAAAATGTATTTGTAACATCCTTATAGAGAAGTAAAATATTGGAAAGAGAAACTCTAGAGACACTGCTTTAGTTAACAAATGTCATAATGGGACACCCTGTAAAAATATTATTTTTCAGTCTTTTCAGCAACAAAAAGTTGTTGCGTTCTTTAGAGACTGCGCAAGAAATTAATCATACTTACAAACTCACGGGTTTCCTTTCATTGCCATTTTTTGGTCTTCTTTCATCAACCGTAGCATTTTCTTGCAGTAGATTTTAAAAATGTTATATATATATATATATGAATTATATATCAGTATATATATTGCTGTTTGATTATCTATTTTTATAATTGCACATGAAAACATATAAGTATGTTTAACTATGGAATTAGTTGCTGATTTACAAAGAAGTGGATCTGGCTTAGGTTTTGCTATTTTGGCTTACTGGGTTGAAAGGTGAAACAAAGTCCATAGAAATATGATAAAAATCTCTTCGTATCACTGAGAGATATATTAACAGGATGAGAGGAAACAGCCTCAAGTTTTACCAGGGGAGATTTAAATTGGATTATAGGAAATATTTCTTCACTGAAAGCTTTGTCAAACACTGGAACAGGCTATCCAAGGTAACTATCCCTGAAAGTATTTAAATGACATGCAGGTAGATGCTTAAGAACATAATTTTGTTGCGAACTTTGCAATGCCAGGTTAATAGTTGGATTTGTTGATCTTTAACATCTTTTCCAACCTAAATGATTCTATAATTCTATGATTCCATGAAAATGGCTTGACAGCCTTAGCCTGATCTCTTCCACTAAGTGGCAACTATTCCCAAAGTATTTTTTAATAGATAACAAATCATATGAACCCTGAATACACATATATATAAACGCACATATATATACACACATATATGAAAAGATGTTTTCATTACCTCATTATACATGTGCTCTAGATCTAGTTATCTATATGAAATATACATACATATATAAATGGAATGGCAGTCTTGGGGTAACGGTTTGACTTTATGAACTTGAAGGTCTTTTCCAACCTAGATGATTCTTCTACTCTAAATGTGTGTGTATATATATATATATATATATATATATATATACATATCATCTACCTGGACTTGTGCAAAGCATTTGACACTGTCTCACATGACATCCTTGTCTGTAAAGAGGAGAGACGTAAATCTGGCATGTGGACCACTCGGTGGATAAAGAACTGGCTGGATGGCCGCACTCAAAGAGTTGTGCTCAATGGCTCAATGTCCAGCTGGAGATCAGTACTGAGTGGTGTCCCCCAGGGATCGGTCTTGGGACAGGTCTTGTTCAACATCTTTGTTGGTGACGTGGACAGTGGGATTGAGTGTGCCCACTGCAAGTTTGCTGATAACACCAAGCTGGGTCGTTCGGTCAATATGCTGGAGGGAAGGAATGCCATCCAGAGGGATCTTGACACGCATGTCAGGTGGGCTGATGCCAACCTGATGGAATTTAACCATGCCAAGTGCAAGGTCCTACACCTGGGAAGGAACAATGCCAGGCACAGATACAGATTGGGCAGAGAAGAGATTGAGAGCAGCCCTGTGGAGAAGGACTTGGGGGTGTTGGTCGATGGAAAACAGAACATGAGCTGGCAGTGTGCTCTTGCAGCCCAGAAAGCCAACCATATCCTGGGCTGAATCAAAAGAAGTATGACCAGCAGGTCGAAGGAGGTGATCCTGCCCCTCTACTCTGCTCTTGTGAGACCTCACTTGGAGTATTGTGTGCAGTTCTGGCGTCCCCCACATGAAAAGGACATGCAACTGTCGGAACAAGTCCAGAGGAGGGCCACGAAAATGATCATGGGACTGGAGCACCTCCCCTATGAAAATAGGCCGAGAAAGTTGGGGCTGTTCATCCTGTAGAAGAGAAGGCTGCGTGGAGACCTCATAGCAGCCTTTCAGTATCTGAAGAGGTCCTGTAGGGATGCTGGGGAGGGACTCTTCATTAGGGACTGTAATGATAGGACAAGGGATAACAGGGTTCAAACTTAAACAGGGGAAGTTTAGATTGGATATGAGGAAGAAATTCTTTACTGAGAGTGTGGTGAGGCACTGGAATGGGCTGCCCAGGGAATTTGTGAGTGCTCCATCCCTGGCAGTGTTCAAGGCCAGGTTGGACAGAGCCTTGGGTGGTATGGTTTAGTGTGAGGTGTCCCTGCCCATGGCAGGAGTGTTGGAACTAGATGATCTTAAGGTCCTTTCCAACCCTAAGTATTCTATGATTCTATATACATAAATGAAATAAATTTCTGCATATATGTCCCAGACTTCTGTGATATGCTTAGAATCTACACATTTGGGTATATTACATTATGAATTACATCTTAAAGCAGAGTTCCACATGTGAATAAGCTGACAGATGGCAGGAATCCTCTAAGGCAGTCTGTATGCCAGAGTATAAATACTGCTGCAGTAAAACTAATCACAAGAGGAAACTAAAGCCTGCAGATGATGTATCATTAAGCAAAATAGTGTAAGAATTCTGGACTCTCAGCTTGGCTAATTTGGTGAATCTCACTCTGTCAAAAGTTATTGTCAATTTTTCTTTTTCTGAAGTAGACAAAGAAGATTATTAATTTTAATGACAAAGGTATATTTGCAGGGAATGGTTTTGAGAGACACTATATTTGTCTGTACTAGGTACAAGAATTAAGTAAAGTCCTGGACATCTTTGAAAAATATTCTGTGATAGCTGTGTAAACAAAAGCATAGGTGATGACTGCAAGATATAGTCCATAGCAGATGTACAGCTTTCTGCCAGTACCCAGATTGCCAGCATTGATAAAAGATTTACTTGGTATCTATTGCTTTATGCTTCTTGACTACCAGCTGAAACTGAGATCTTATTCAGACTTTCCAGGTCATGGTGTAAATCACAGACACATAGTCTTCTAGAAGGATAAATTTAGTCCTTTCTTACTATTTTTTTTTTCACTACACCCTGATAACCAGCGATCTCCCAGAAGTCAAACTATGCCATTACTTGCCTAAAAGTAATTGAAATAGGGATGGAAATCTAAGCGTCCCAGTTAACACACTTTATGTCTTTTAAAGAACTGCACAAAAGTGCTTGCCTCACCGCCTTCGGTTGCACCTCAGCCCCAAAGATGACAGGTTAGATACCCTTGGAAATGATCAATACCTGTACAGAATGTTCCACATCATCTCAGGAGTGAAACTCTTTAAAAATTATTTTGCGTCTTTTTAAGCATTGAGCAAATAAGAATTGCTGCTTGCCTCAATATGTATTTAAAATCATCATAGAATAGTTTGGGTTGGAAGGAACGTTAAAGATCATCTTTTTCCAACCCCCATGCCATGGGCAGGGACAACCTTCTACTAGACTAGGTTGCACAAAGCCATGTTCAGCCTTGCCTTGAACACTGCCAGTGTTGGGGCAGCTACAACTTCTCTGCACAGCCTGCACCGGAACCTCACCAACCACCCAGTGAAAAACTTCTTTCTTATATCTAATCTAAATCCACCCTATTTCAGTTTAAAGCCATTGCCTCTTGCCCTAGCCCTACATGCTAGTCACTCTCCAGCTTACTTGTAGGCCCCCTTTAGGTATTTGAAGACTGCTACAAGGTCTCCCAGTAGCTTTCTTAACTCTTCTTGAGGATGAACAACTCAACTCTCTTAGCCCGTCTTCATAAGAGAGGTGCTCCAGCCCTCTGATCACGTCTGTGGCCTTCTCTGCACTTTCTCTACAGCTTCATATCCCTTGTGTGCTGGGGCTCCAGAGCTTATTTTGCAATGAAGTCAAAGCTAGGCAGCTTACACAGCATGGTTCTCTGCTGTTCTGTATGACCGACCCAGCAGATGTGTCTCCACTAAGGGCTGATAAATCCAGCTGAATCAGAAATAGTTCTTTGCCTGTAGTTTAAAGCAAAATTTCACTGTATTGTCTGAAAGGTGAAGTATATATAGCTCTCGTATTTTTCCCCACTTATAAGAAGTCTTAAGCCTTAAGAATATTTTGACCATACCTAGATGTATAGTTCATGTTGAATAATTCACTAGAATTGTCCCTGGCTTGGATAAAAAAAAAAATCTATACTAGTACCTGCTGAAATCAGACTACTATGCCCACTGTTAAGTAAATCAATAGGCCTTTCCAATTGAGCCAAAGCACGGGAAGGTTTTGCTGAGATACACTGTTAAAGAGATGACTCCTTAGTAAAGATGTGTGTAGATGTCTAGATTTTTGTATTGCCTTAAACCAAATAATCAAGTCTTTTTAACTGTAGCAGCAGTTCACATTTTTATTCTATTTTTCTTTTCTTTCAACATACTCTTAAGTACGTGTAATTAATGAACATAATGTCACTACTGCTGATGGCTCTTTTTGTGTAAAACTCAGTTATGTATAAAAGAAAAATTTCAAAAGAACTGTGAGAAACAGATAACACTTTATTGGAAATATACCTGTATGTATAAATAGGCATGCAAAAAAAAAAAAAATGTACTCCCAATGGATGAGATGATGTGGTGATAACACATTCACTCTCTCTTCCTGAACATTTTAAGGCAGTCCCTCTGAAAATTTGATTGCTGGCTGGTTTGATAGCAAATACAATCTGCCACACTTTTGTGCAAGTTATGCACAGCTGTGTATATACGCTTGCATAAAATAGCCCATATGCTAATTGCATGAACTGGAGAAGGCTGCATTGGTGTAGGAAAAAAAATAAGGGAGCAGTTAAGAATTTCTTTTTTCTTGTCATTCTCTCATTGCTGTGTTCTTTTGTGTTTCTTGTAAGTCAGAATTAAATGCGCCAGTTCAGTACAAGCAGCCACCACTCTGTCGCTCTTCAGTCCCTCAAGTACTCCAATGGTATGATTGCAGGTTTCGCAGCAATGAGACTCTTTCACTTCCATCTCTTAGTGGGCCCCCCCTTTACAATTTCCAGTGCTAAAAATGCGTCAGTGTTGTTACTATTGTTACTATGGTTATGTAAAAAAAAAAAAAAAAAAAAAAAGAAATTGGAAAACAGTCATTTATTTCCCCACACTTTTGTGAGGATATCAGCTCAAGGTTTGTCATTTGCCAGTGCAGAAAAAGCATACTAGTACTTAGAATTTCTCAGTATGGTCCTACTTACAGCACCTATTACAAAACATTTTTCTGTAGGATGCTGTCTGATCAGGTGAAAAGCAGGCTTGTTTTTCCAATTTACAGTATTTGTTTACAGAGCTCTGATTAGCTGCTGTTTCTCTGTAGCCAGCCATAAGACAGCTACTAAGAGTCTATTCTCATCATACCTTTTCTGGGCAAAAATCAAGTCATTAAAAACATTATAATTGGCCAACAAAAATGTGTTACTAAATATTTCCTTTGTATTTTGATGCATTCAGAAAGAACTTCAGGAAAAAAGACATGAGACAAAAAACCTGAGATATCAGGAGAAAATTAAATGCTTCTATGAAACAACAGTGCTGCTCTGACAGAAACAAAGCCAAGAAAGCTAAATGCAAAGAACACTAGAGGGAGGTTTGAAGAGCTGTCTTATAGCAAAATCAATTAATAAAACATAGCCAAGAGGAACCTTTAAAAGAGAGTAGACCGTTCCAGTCCAGAGGAAAGTAGAGAGAAGAAACTGATTTGCTGAAGGATGCTTTTGTGGTTCATATTCACTACTACAAGACATTGAAACTAAACCAAAGCAAAGTGCACAAACAAAGGCACACACAAAAAATAAAATCAAAACAACCCAAATTTTATTTGCTATTATATAAGCATAACAAATGTTTATCAGATTTTTTTTGTACTAGTACACTAATACAGTAACCTAACTCCCCTCTCCCCAGTTAATTGTAGAGCTCATTTTTTAACTAGGTTAACCAGTTATAAGTGCAACTGCATTATAAAATGAAGATATGTAAATATTGGTATTACAATAAAGGATATATTGACATTTCTAGTGCTTGGTAAAAAAAAAGACAGATAGCTGAAAAATTACTTTCACTGTTTCTCTGTACTGCTTACAAAGTTGCAGACTGGTAATTGCAGAGCAAATGGATACATATACTATTATTCAACTACATTCATCTTTTTTGCATTAGAAATAAGGCATGAATATATACTCATATAGAAATATGCATGTGCATATATGGATATATATTAATATACATACATATTTATACACAATACATACTTTTAGAGATTTTTTATCTTATGAGACATTCACACAAGAAGTGGCTGGAAGCAGAGTACTGGAAACCAAGTAACTTTTTTCATTAAATGTCCTTAAGTTTGATTTTTTGTCTTTATATTCAGAAATGTTAATATTAAAAAATTAATTATAAACCACAAATTAGCTGACCACAGTATGGAATAAAATCCAGAAAGATTCCAACTTGATCTCTTTTCTTTACTGCATTCAGGGCATCAGTTATCTTCTTACTGAAGCTACTGTCAAAGATCACATTGCCTTTAATATTGGAAGGCCAAAGATTAAGTTAGTCTAAAAAAGGCAGAAAAATGCCTCAGAAAATGTGACAACTGAATGTTCAATAAAAAAATAATGATTAGGTGATTAATTAGGGAAAAATAATTAACTTTAATGAATTCAATAATAATTTACTTCTGATAATACCAGATGCAACTAATAGTCATCCTTTTACTTCTTCAGTTTGTTATTTATTTGGGGAATTTACCATGTAGAAGGAATCTAAGCAATATTTTGTAAAAAGAAAATGCACACCTATATATATCAACTCACACACTCTTACATATTTTTACATGCCTGATAGAAAATTATGTGATATCAGAGGATAAAATCTCAAACTTAAAATACTTTAGTATAAATTATTACAATTATAAAAAACAAGTATTAGCAATACATTTATGAAAATGGACTTAGTTCTATTTGCTTTCCCAGTGTATACAATCTTGGTTTTAGATTTTGCTGCAGCAGTCTGCTTCCAAATCTTATTATTTGAGAGGTCTGGAAATGGATTTGCAACCTTATAAAAATGCAAGATCATCATCTGTTCTAGTTTTGCTTATAGCCAGATATATTACAGCATTAGCTTCCCAAAAGAAATGTAATACAAATATGTAAGTGTTCTTACAAGTTATTGAAAACAGTGTTTAATTATAAATTGGGTACTACAAAAGAATGAATATCTCTATAGAAAATCAAAATGGCTTAGTGCCAATGTCAAAGCAGTCATCTCTATATTTTGTCCAGAGTTTACTTATTTGTGAAAGTTGTAATTTTTCCCTGTACATCAATATGTTGAGAGATATTCTCTCAAGTGTATTCTCCCAAAGAAAAAAAAATCTGAATATTGCACATATTTTAGTGTTTGGCACATCCATAGATTTTAAACACGATTCTTTATGTAAATTATGAGACCAGAGCTGAAATGTCCAAGTCTCAAGAGAACTCATTAGACTGATACAGTTTATAAACTTGTCCTTGATCTTCATGCAGGAGCATCATTCTGTCATTATGTGTAGAAGAACATTCCTCTTCATAGCACATGCAGGTGCACAGGCTGTGTAGCTTGCTTGCAGGGTTAGCTGCAGTAAAAAATGTAGTAACATGTGATTTAGGATTAAAGCCTGAGCTTCCATCACAAGCAACATCATGATAGTGATAGTACCATAATCAACTTGAATTTTCTATTGTATACAATAGTTTTCCAGGTTTAATATCTTTCCTAACCAGAATGCCACGGAGATGAAACTTAACAACTGAGTATTAGATGGTTTGTTTGGTTTGGGGTTTGTTTTTGAAAGGTTTTTGAATGCAAATGGTGTTGCATTGTCTATTTTTATGCAGTTTAAACCAAGTCAGGATCCAAGTGGTTTATTGATTTCTTAATGACATCTATGTAACAGCCAGTCAGTGAACTGCAGTTAGGATCTATGTCAACAGACAAGCTACTATGCTGGATAGCTACAAAATGCTAATAATTTTTTTGTTCAATATCCTTCTATAACTAATCCCCAAATCATCTAACCTCATACAGGCTCCCTTGCTCTCCCTCACCATGTGGGGTGGGTGCCCTCTTGCATGCCCAGATGACCACTTTTGTGGTAGATACCTTTCCAGACAATGTGGTGTATTTGATTCACTCAGTGTCTACACCCATATTCTTATCCTGAAAAATGCTATTACACAGAACTTTTGCCAAGGGTGAGCCATGAAAGCAACCACCAATATATATATGTAAATGCATGCATATGAGCACGGCCACACAAAAGACATTTTCTACTTATCTATACACATAGATGCATGTATGATGTTCTTACATTTCCTCACTGTCTTTCCATCCTTCCTCAATGTACATTTTTGGTTTTAACCTTCAAAGAATTAGGTACTCCACTCTAGCCTTTATGCTGGCAATTTTAACTAAACTGTTGACATTTTCACTTGTCAGTTTTAGACCAAAATTGTTTTGATACAATTATGGACATAAAATTATCAAAGCACAGTCATCTAAAACTGAGAATGATGTTAAGATGTCAAACTAGTCAAGAAGTGTACATGCAAATTTGTGAAGACACTGGTGCAATGCTGTATAAAGATTGATGCAAATAACATTAGATGTCAATAGAGGCTAAGACCTTGTAAAGTTGTTTGTTGGGGATTCATGATGTGATAAACATGTCTGCAAGAACCATTTATATTTTAGACTACAAAATGTAAGTTGCTTCAGCACGGTGCTGTAACTCATTATTGATACAGTCTTTGTTATGCTGCTATAGTTCTGCAGCATAAAATGCCCCTTCCCCACTCCAGTCTCCC
>JANRGW010054054.1:0-27725 GCA_024733675.1 Psilopsiagon aymara | reverse complement strand
TATCTTCATACAGGAGGTGCTCCAGTCCCATGATCATTCTCATGGCCCTCCTCTGGACTTGTTCCAACAGTTCCATGGCCTTCTTATGTTGAGGACACCAGAACTGCACACAATACTCCAAGTGAGGTCTCACGAGAGCAGAGTGGAGGGGCACGATCACCTCCCTCGACCTGCTGGTCACACTCCTTTTGATGCAGCCCAGCATGCGGTTGGCTTTCTGGGCTGCGAGCACACACTGCCAGCTCATGTTCATTTTCCCATCGACCAACACCCCCAAGTCCTTCTCCTCAGGGCTGCTCTGAATCTCTTCTCTGCCCAATCTGTGGCTGTGCCTGGGAATGCTTCGACCCAGGTGTAGGACCTTGCACTTGGCATAGCTAAACTTCATCAGGTTGGCATCAGCCCACCTCAGAAGCGTGTAAAGGTCACATCAGCAAATTTTGCCACAGTACACACATCACCCAAGTTCTCTCACTGCAGAATGGACCTCTGGTGAGAGTTGCACAGGCAAAGTACATTAGAGTCAGAGCACACAAGCAATCAGAGGTTTCAACAAGCTGGTGAGACATGACACCTCCTCCTCCTTCAGCAACAGGCCAGACTGCAAGCACATCTCAAGCATTCCTGTCAGGACACACAAAGAGCTTCCCAAAGGCAGAGTGCCTCCCCAGAAAGCACAGCCTTCAGGAGGAGGAGCTCACACCTCAGCTGCAACCAACCAAGGCACCTCTGAGGAAGAGGTTGCATATCTTGGGCTCATGAGGTTTTGCAGAATGTAGCTGGTGGCTGGAATCACAGAGCTGCATCCACAAAGAGCTTCCTCTATCAAATGACAGCCTTGGCTGCAGATTCCTGGTTCTGGGAGCAGTTTTTGACCGCATTCACTTATCATGAAAACCCACTTGTACAAATGTGAAGGGAAAAAAAATCAGCTACTATAGTATCAATAATCAAACATAAGGAAATATTACATCTTTCCCTATGCTCCCTTCATGATGAACAAAGCTGGAAGCGAGCAGAATAACGCAGAAACCTGTAAGTGTAGATGGAGAGGTCTCAAAAACAGCACAACTTAAAAGAAACATCTGATAATCAAGCAGTTACATTCCTAAGTTTGGCCTTCAGAGGGCATGTCTAATGGATCAACTAAACAGTGAGAGTCCAGAGAAAGACAACAATAGCCGAAGGCATTACATCAGCATACAAATTAAAGCACATGAAATTCTTTTAAGGACATTCCCCTTCCAGGAAGATCAACCTGGTAAAAACAAAACGAAGGCCATCTTCTCATGTGCAAGTTAGCATAATGAATTTTAACTTGCAGGCATTAATTTCTCATCTCTAGTTAAGTGTATCAACTCTCCTGAACAAGACTGGATAAGCAATCCCTTACACATACTAAATGGCATGAAAGAGCAAGCACAAACACCTCAATAAATCCTTACTTAATTGGTAATGCTGTAGAAAACAAAAATACAAGATTTGAGTAGAAGCTTCAGCACTTTCACCTTCCAGGAAGGTATTAAAAGTCTCTGTAAGGGATTATGCAGCAGCATCCTCCAGTGCCTGCAAGCAGGGCACTGCCTGCTGGCAGCTACATGCAGGCTCTTCCCCTGTTGGCTTTTGCTATACATTATTCAAGAACTATAACTTCCCTTTGCCCCAGAAGCCCCCACTCCAGGCCCTCTTGAGTGGTACAAAAACGAAGATAAACTGACACAAGACAAGTTTTCAGTGCACCACATGGTGCAATTTCTAACAAAAACAATTTTTAAAACAAGTTTAACCACGGTCTCTTTGAGCATTCATAAGTTTTATAAAACTTCACTGAACTCATTTATCTCCCTTTGGGCAGCAAAATTATGATGATATATTTTTAACTAGGCAGAAGGCTCACCATCTCCTACACTGCTTGATTCAGTATTAATACAACAAAACTACCATTTGCCCAAGTATAACATGTCCTTGGTGTGCTCAGCCTTAATAAGCCAACTCACTTTGCTTTCAGAATCACTTTATTGCTGACAGTTCTACACCATCTTTAAGTAAAGACATTATAATTTCAGTGAGATGTCATGCCCTTCCCATCATACTTTTGAAACATACCACACATTTTTATGTAGTTAAATTCTTATACAGGTGACCAAAACCAATCAAATGAAGGCCACAAAAGTGCTATCACCCCGACATTTGAAGTAGAGCTGAATAAACTAATGCACCTATAGCTTCAAGTGACAGATTTCACTAAGTTGCAGGTAGCACTAAAGCTGTTTTGTTTTATGCTTCAGTGTAGTTCAGAATTCACCCAGAATTTTTACATAAGCTCAGCTGGTGCTTTATCCATATGGCTTAATAAACAAGTTGACCAAAGTTAACACAGTGATATTTTTAAGGATAAAAACTAGAATTAAAGTATTTATTAGTTACTAGTCTGTCTGCAATGAAAAAATATACCCATCTCATGCTATTCTTCACTCCATGTGATCTCTGTAGACAGAACTTGGAATGATAGAATTCTTTTCGCCACCCTTGCAAACTCATTACACATGTTACTCTCCAACAGGCAGATAAAGGGTCTATTTCTGTTCTGCTGATTCCAAGGTTTCTCTTGCAGACAAGCCTGTCAAATTTGGCAAACTCTGAATGCACAGAACACAGTACCAGAAAAATTTTGATGGTTCAAAACATTTGAAACAAGAAATTTAGCACAGTGTCAAGTCTTATTTAGGAACTAAGAAGTTTCTTAAAACCTTGTGGTTGGTTGGCCCTGGCTGCATGCCTGGTGCTCGGCGAAGTATCACTTCCCATCCTCAACTGGACAAGGGAAAGAAAATCTACAGAAGGTTCATGGGTTGAGATATGGACAGAGAGAGATCACTCAGCAATTATCATCAGCATTGCAGATGAACTCAGCCTTGGCCAGCCGTGGGTCTGTCTTGGAGCCAGCTGGCATTGGCTACATTGGGAAGCTTCTAGCAGCATCTCACAGAGCAACCCGTGTAGCACCCTTGCTACCAAAACCTTGCCATATAAACCCAACACGAGCATTTAAGCTCCTGCTGAACAACACAAAATGTTCTCTTCACAACATGAAAATAATAGCAAATGAATGATTGTATCTTCCTGCAAGGTTTGGGTTTAATCATTCAGTCACATTATGTGCTGGTTTGCAATGCAACTGATGACAGCAGAAAGCTAGGGCTAATGCTGTTCACAACAAATGCAGGTTCTCTACAGTTGCTTCAAGTAATCTTTTTCAAATAGCATTTCTTTGAAGAACCTTTGCGGATTCATTTTTGCGAACTGACTCACCCTAAGCATGAACAACCATGGTCCAAGTGAGGTCTGTGCAGTGCCAGCGCACAGCGCTTATGCTGCTCAACAAGCAAAAAGAAATTCAGTTTTCTGACCTCTCCCAGGATTCAATCCTCCAGTTTTAAGTGATGCATTCTTTGCATCTATGGCTTGAAACAGTTACCAACTATATTCTGCTACAGCCACAGAGACAACAGCTGCAACTCCTCACAGTAGTCACACCCATGGGTTGCTTGGTTTTGTTTGGTTTTTTTAAATCATTGCTACACTACAAATACAAGAAACTATGCATGAGAAGCACTTAAAAAGAGCAAGATGAAAATTCTTTACACAAAAAAAACCCTGTATTAGTCACAACGACAATTTCTTATATAGTCCATTTTAAAAGCTTCATCTGAAACAGAATTCACAGAAACACACCTTTGAGCCACAAACCAAGTGTGACAGCAGTCAGGTTTGTATTTGAATGGTTAGCTGGTTGTTTTGTAGTTTTGTTTTTTGTTTTAAATAGCCAAAAGAACTATTTTTCTCAAACACTTGAAATTTTACCACTGCCTGGTTTCTGGTCCTCCATAAACACCCTAGAAGTCATAGTTGAGCTTTAAATAAAATACAGATGAAAAAAAAAAAAAAAAAACAACAAAAAAACACAGACCCTGTTACAGGTCAGCATCCCCTTAGCTCATACAAGGATTTCTTTCTTTTACTGTTCACATTATTTGTTCTTAACTCATCACTTGCATATTGAAGTATCACTGCAAGGCAACTGCAAGGCAACTAAGGTTTTCTGAAATAGGACAGAAAGATGGGTAAGATTAGCAAGAAAAGCCAAGTCAGACTTTTCATACCGAATTCCTACCTACAGCTTCTGACACTGTATTAAAACACTGTTACTTCAAATAGGAGGATTCAAACTTCTTTTTTTTGTCACTGAAATACCACATTAAAGTACAAAACCCACCATCCCTTCTGAAAATCTAAATACAGTTATACAAAGTCAAATCACACAGTGCAGCCAACTAAAACCATTTGCCTATTTCTAGGCAGGAAAACACCATGATACACTGAAACAGTTATCACCAATTACATTACAAATTCTTTTGTGAAATTACGTTGAGTCCACATTTATTGTAATACTTGAAGTTGTTCATAGAAGTTTAAGATCAAAAAAACAGCCCTCTCACTTTGTAAAGCATGCCAGACCATTACAACTTTTTACCATGTAGCAAATGATCGGACCGCAGTAGTCTCGTCACAGAGTTACTAACCAGAACAGTAAAGAATTTAAGTTGCATCAAAAATCTCTGGCATTCTCCTGTAATTAAAAGAAAAAATACTAAATTTGGGGAAAAATACAAACATATAAAAGGAGACATAACTAGTAAAAATAATCTTCAGACCACACATATTAACCATAGTTTTCTTGGCAGCCAACTACCACAATAAATCCTGCACAAAGCTTTATTTTGTTCATGTATCCCTCAGATTAACAAATGCAAAGCACCTCAAACCAAGCAAAACCAAAGAAAACAGCAACATCTTCAGGATTTAAGAATAAAATTGTTCAGAACACTTGGAAAATGTAATAAATCTCATAGTCACCTGCTTTGACTTCCCAGATAAACATAGTATTTTGAATTTGCTTGCTTTATTTCTCCCCTCCCTGTCTCCTCATTGCATTTTGATTAGGTGATTTGCCCCTCTGAAAGCATAGGAGAGCTTAGTAAATATAAACTAATTTGAACTTTCACATTTCACATTCTTTTGCCAATATAATTTCTACATCTGTTGTCAACTTTTGAATGTTGAAGTAAAAAGCTTTCCAGACTAAAATCAAAATTAAGAAAATGTACATTTTATGTAAAATAGTAGCTTTGACATTCCCCAAACAAAGATCTGATAAAGCCTTAAAGATATCTGAAAGTATTCTAGAAGTTGGTCAGTCACACATGATGCAGTTCCAAGCACAGGCTCAAACATGAGCTCCATTAGATGCTTTGATATACAAATCCCCACAAGCTGTTTCATGCTGCACACACAACTCCTGTAAATGATGCAAAAAAATACAGCCCATTACTAAATTGCAGCTAATTACCAGGTTCTGAATGTGCGCCATGAAAAGATCACAAAAAGATCATCTGACCTTTAAACCAGAAGGAAATGGAACCATGAATGAGAATACTGTAATAATTTTCTTTGCTGTCAAAGTAAAATACTCATGCCTTTGAATAGGTTCCATGTGGGTTTGACCCCCCCAAAGCAAATGCTTAAGCTGAAATTCAACCAGTTCGAAGAATAACAGCTTTGATAATGCTGTGAAAGTTCTCAGTGGTTCTAATTCAATAATATCAACTTTTTTGTGCAACATCAACAGCCAGAAACTTTAATTACTAATTACAGAGAGTATCAAGAAAGAACAAAGTCAGAAAACATCAGAGGAAAAAAAAATTGTCTCGATTTTCTTTTTTCCTGTTGAAACTTAATCTGTAAAAACGTTTTGTATCAGTTTTACTCAGTGGCAGGATTCCTCCCTATTCATTAGTACATATTTAAGAAAGGGAGATCTTGCTTCTGGGGTTATGTTTCTCAACAGAAACTTTCAGAATAAGGAGAGAAGTCCAAACAACTCTTCTGGTTTGGGTTTTTAGTAAACTATTTTCCCTAATGTGCTTTATCATCATCCCCTTAAAGGTGTTGGAGATTTTGTGTGACTCACCTAGAAACAGTGAAATCTGTTACAAAGCCCAAGACCAGTGCTCAAGAACTTCTGGTTTCTACTCCATGTACAAATTCAGTAGTTTTAAACCATGCCACAGCACTGTCTTAGGTCTTTCCTAGAGAAAATAAAAGAGCACAAAAGATCCCATGTCAAAGAACACACCCTACCTTTAAAAAGAAGCTACAAATCCTTTCAAGCCCTCTAGTACTTACATAGCAATCAGACTCGCAGTAAGCATTTTTTCTTAATATCTAATCTGACAGGGTGAACTTCAACTAGACATGAGGAAAAAGTTCTTTACTAGGAGGGTGAGGAGGCCCCTAGAAGCTGTGCCTGCCCCATCCCTGGCAGTATTCAAGACCAGGCTGGATGGGGCTTGGAGCAACCCAGTCTAGTGGAATGTGTCCCTCACATTGTTGGGCTGGAACTGGATGAGCTTTATGGTCCCTTCTAACCCAAACCATTCTATGATTCTATATCATACAGAAAAGCTGTTGATGCCAGAATCTCTTGTAGCATTTCCAGCTAGATTTCAGAGGGATTGCCCACCCGTAGGTACCAACAGCAACAAAAACACGTTCAGTAACAATCACAAACCAGTGCACATTTCAACAGTAGATGCTAACTGGCTAAATAGAAGAGGAAGTGTTTCTTCCAGCAAAAAATCACTGGCATTCAGTGAACAGAACCATGTATTAGCAGCTTTTGCTTATTACATGTATTTCACATTACAGACCTCACTGTGACCAAGTCAATTTTAAGTGGCAAGATGGATGCATCAACTGTCTATCACCATATTTGCTACAAGTTACACAATGTCTGTATAGTTCAGAATTTCAGGCATACTGCGGTCCCTCAAATATCAGAGAATAAAATCCAATTTCAGTCATTTGTGATCACACATATCTGTAGGGGCAACAAGCTTTTGGACTTGGGGACCCAGTCAGGTCTTTAATGAAGCTTTGCAGAGCTTGGCTGGAAGACTCAGGAGCTACCAACAAAGTTATATTTTATGTCTCCAAAGGAGAACAATGAGGGAGACAAGACATTGCAATTGAAGGATTTGGGGCAAAGGAACACTGATGTTTTGATTTCTTTACTTTGATTACAAAAACCCAATCATGCAGTATGAGAAGGTAGCATACAAAAATACATCCACATAGCCTGACCTTGTCAATAAGTGCCCTTCAGCTCTGCGCAGAGATTCTAACCAGCTATAAAAATGTGCTGCTTATTTAAATAGATAGGGAAAAAATAAGAGAAAAAAAAAAAAAAGAAAAGACTATTTATGAATACTCTTTATCTCCATCTGCTGCTCAGCTAAACATTTCAGAGAAGAATAATAATTCTGGAAGATATTAGTAGAAATCAGTTTCATCCTAAGTTTATGTATCTCCGAACCCTAATTTACCCAATTCTTTTACACACTGTTTAAGCAATGCAGCATATACTGATTATAATTTACTAGGTTATTCTGCTTATTCAGTTTTCTCTCACAATCATCTCTATGCCTGTGAATATACGTAGTATGAAATCAGGTAATACACACACCAAACCTGGTAAAGCCTCACAGGCAACAGAAGAATCTATACTCAGCTCCCTGCAGTCTTTGCTACCTGTACTAACTCCAGGCAAAACCAGCTTCACATAGACATTCAAGCTGCTGGAAACACTTCAAAAAAATCAAAACTGAGACCTCCCTCCCCCCCCCCTTAAACTGATTCTCAGCAAGATTGTTCTAAAACTCTATGCTGGTTTATAGTGCCTAGTAACAGACTGATGCTGCTCAAATACAAAAGTGACATTCAAGTTTCTACCTGCTGCATTATACCTGTATTAAAGCAGTTAAAACACATTCCTAAAGCCTACTAAAATCTGCACTTAAGATGCTAAATCATGAGACTGGAAAGAGTGGTTTAAAAGTATATTTTCAGCTGTGTTTCCAAAACTTAACTGGTCCCCTGGTGCACATTTGGACGTATATAATTTCTTCCAATATTTCTAATAAATGAAAATCCATATGAAAATTAACATGTTGCAATTAGAAACCATTTTCTTTGCAATTTTTATATGTTAAGAAACAGACAACACTAATTATTAAACTGTTGTTAGATGTCATATGTTTGTTTCATAAGTTATCGCAGAATGGTTAGGTTGGAAAGGACCTTAAGATCATCTAGTTATGAAAGTTCCTTTGTGGAAAAATTTGTTCAGATAACTAGTGACAGGCAGCAGTGCTTTTCAGTTAGCAATGACATGCTACAGATAGTGAGAGAACAGTGAGAATATTTGATTAGAAGTATCATTCCCTGCTGAAGTAGTTCAGAAGTATTTCATGTCTGGCTGTCAACACATACATGCAGAGTCACCTCCACTTAAAATGTGCATCCAGTTTGTGTACTAAGTGCTTTTTAGAATTAATTACTATATTGGAGATTAATTACTTAAGGAGATTTACATGGGCAACTATTAGAAAACACCTTTGAGAACAGCTAAAGCTGTTCGACCTCACTGCTGAAGTTTAGAGAATCTGTTTCTGCCCATCACAGCAACTCCAGCTGATGCTGCAGAATTGAAAGTACTTCAATTGGCTGTACCAGAGCTATAAGCTGTGTGAGGGATGCCATGTACGGGACAGAAAAGCTACTGACAGCTCAGTCCCTGGGCAGGTCGAGCATACAATTGTATTTATTTCTTTTTAAAGAAAGAAAACAATAACTAGGCATGCCTGTGGCCAAGTAAAGGAAAAGATAAATAACTATATTTCCAGGCATTGCATCCTGTTACTGATCTTTTTCTAGTCATATTGGAGAAAGTTTCATCAGAGGAAAAAACAAACATATATGGAACCATAGAATAGTTTGGGTTGGAAAGTACCTGAAGATCATCCAGTTCCAACCCCCCCGCCATGGGCAGAGACACTCACACTAAACCATGTCAGCCAAGGCTCTGTACAACCTGGCCTTGAACACCATCAGGGATGGATCATTCACGACTTCCCTAGGTAACACATTCCAGTGCCTCACCACCCTTACAGTAAAGAACTTCTTCCTTATATCCAATCTAAACTTCCCCTGTTTAAGTTTTAACCCATTACCCCTTGCCCTGTCACTACAGTCCCTGTATCTATCCCCAAGTCTTAGCCAGCTCATACCCTCCAAAAGCTGGGCATGAAGATTTTTACCACCAGTGAAGTAAAATACAGAGTTCTCTTTGACTTGGAAGAAGACTAAGATAACACTCAGACTAGATACGTATTTCTTTATTTGTTTAGCACAATTTAGTGCTGAATTATGGCACACATAGTCTTGTTGGAAGAGAGGAATAAGCCATGATTCCTAAGATATCTGATTTATTGAAAAGGCTGATCTGATCATTTTAAAGCAGTTCAGAAGAAAATTAAACTTGTGAAAAGGAAAGATAAAAAGACAATCCTAAATAATAAGTTAACCCCCCCCCCCCAAAAAAAAAAAAAAAAAAAACAACAACAGAACAAAACAAAAACCAACCAAACAAAAAAAACCACGGGAACTACATTTTACCCTAAATTTATTGAAGGGAAAAGTAGAAGTGAAGCGGAACCCATAGGTATTCAAATTTGGGATTAGTACTCTGTAATCAGACAGTTTCAGATCTGAGAGGCAAACTTCAGCATTTTTCATATGACCAGTTGAGGTCTCTGCCATACCATGTTGTCAATTCAAGCTGTAACTTGAGTCATGTCCCATTCTCAAAAGACTTTTTGCCTGACTTCACCAATTCTTTAGAAAAAGCTGCTAGAAATATCAGTTAAAACTCAGATACTGTTGATGCTCTAGAAGAGTAAGGCAATGGGGATACAACAGGGGTTAATCCATCCACTTTGCATAATGTGATTTATTACCCACAGCGGTTACTTTACATGCAAGGTTTACAAGTTAATACATGAATGCAAAGTACTGTAAAACACTGAAATCAAAACAACTTCGGTACACTTTGTTTTTAGGAAAAGGCCTAACTAGTATAGGAGTCTTGAGCTGGGCATTTATAAAAGGCACTTTTATGTGACATTAACCTACACAGACGTTGCGCCTAAAGATAAGTGCTGTAGATTGGTGGACCCTTGCTAGCTTTAGCCAAACTGACACGGGCAATGGAAAGGAAGATATTGAGGAATAGAAACCCCAAGAGAAGCCGAACAAAACCCTGAAAACCATTTCCAGGCCTATGAACACTAAGAAAAACCACCAGGAGTAGTCAGCAGAGATCCAAACAAGGGGAAGTAATCCTTGACCCACTTGAAGAACTCATGCAGTTAAAGTGACCAGCCTGATTGGTAAGGGGACAGCAGTGGATGTTGTCTGCCTGGACTCCAGTAAGGTCTTTGACACTGTCGTCTAAGAGCCCCACAAGCTGCTGATGAATGGCCTGGATGAGCAGACAGAAAGGTGGATGGAAAGCTGGCAGCAGCTGTACCCAGAAGATGATGGTCAGTGGTGCATTCTAGCTGGAAGCCAGTGTTGTACCCCAGGGGTCAACAGTTGGTGCAGTCCTGTTTAACACAGGATCTTTTGTGCTGGAAAGGACTTCAAAGATGATCTAGTTCCAACACTCCCTGCCATAGGCACCTTCTACTAGACCAGGCATCAACAAAAACTCCGTTTATAAAAGCTGTATGAAAGCACTCAAACAAAACCAAATTACAGCAAAATTTACTGAAAAAGCTCTTCTAGCAAATATTTTTTTATTTTTGAAAGCCAGAACACCTTTAAAACAAAGGTTACGGGTAGCTGATGCTGTTCTCATGAGATAAAAGGACTAAGACAGAAGAGAAAAACAGACTAAGATAACTAATGGTGAGACACTGGTACACGATGTCCAGAGAAGCTATGGCTGCCCCATCCCTGACAGTGCTCAAGGCCAGGTTGGATGGGGCTTGGAGCAACCTGGTCCAGTGGAAGGTGTCCCTGCCCAGCTCACTTCAGGAACCCCAAGAGGAGTACTCACAGAAACTAGACTTGCAGGAACGTTACTTGCCCTGCTTAGGAGTCAGCAGAGAATAGGACAGAAGAGCTCTCCTAGGTGGCAAGTCATATAAAAATCAACTAAAGATGCTACAGACTGTCTCCCACAGAAGTGTCTTTCACTTCCTTGATGTGGGAAGCAGACTAGCTTCACTATGCTAAAGTTAGCTTTTGACTAGCTTTGCAATACCTCTTCCCTTAAGGAAAAGGAGGAAATGTTTCTCCTTCTCTGCCACTCTTGTAAAGACTACATAATTGCAAATACTCTGACTGTTTACAAATGGAAACGATAAAAAATATCAATATAGTTTTGTTGTATAGCTTTATGGTTTTAGAAAATAAGGTGTGCTCTCTGACAGCAGCACACAGACATTAAACAGGAGTTGGGCAGAGGCCTCAGCAACCCTGCCCCAGGCTCTTCTCACATGCAAAGATCTCCAAAGGAACTACCTCCAAAAAAGGTAGAACACTTGAATTCCTTCTTCATTAACTTACGGGTACCTTCTGGAAACTTCTACTACCATACTACATATGAATAAATAGCTCCACTCTGGACTCCAGTAACTTTCATTATAGAAAGCAAACCATAACTTTCTCTTCAGGGAAAACTTCTTTAGAGGCTCATCTAAGAATAGCTAAAGCCTATCTAACTTCTCTTGAAAAGGAAACCTTTCAGTATGCCACAGTAGGTATTTCAGAAGCCAAAGCAGACCACAAATTAAATCAGCAAATGTGGCTATATTCAAAGTATTCAGAGTCACAGCTTCCATGTAAAAAAACCCCGTTTTCCCAGAGTCATTTTCCCCACCAAAACTGATGATTCCTCATTTAAAAACCCTACATCATGTACGCACACAGAAATCTGGCAACACTTAGAATTAACACTTTGCAAGGCATACAATCTAGTAATCAAGTATCAGCCACTGAATATGAAAAGTTACCTATCAAAACCTGTCCTTCCTCGATAAAGTATAAAAAAGAAAAATAAAAAAATGCTTACCCATTTTATTCTCACATTTTTAAAAAGAAAAAATAAAATACGTTAATTTTATCATCTCATTCAATAGCTTTGGTTACTTCACATGTATTTAGGGTGTCTCCCAGGTCTTCACTCATCTGCTTTTGGCCTGAGGCAATCTCATTCAATATGGAAGAATACAAGGGTTTTAGTTGTGCTTCTAAGAAGTTAATGAATCCATAGGCTTGGAAGTGTTCATTTATAACGGACTCAATTTCACTGATAAGCTTTAATGATTTGCTGTTGCCAGAAGAGTAATCCATTTCTGAACCCTTGTCCTGCACCCCTGAATACCTAGCTGCAGTAGGTAGCACGTTGCCAGCAGGTCAGGGGAGGTGATGCTTCATTTCCAGTCAGCACTAGTGAGAGATCTGGAGCTCTGGGTCCAGTTCTGGACTTCCTAGTAAAAGACAGGCATGAACATACCAGCAAGAGTCCAACAAAGGAGCACAAAGATGATTCAGGCCTTGGAATGTTTGTCATACTGAGACAGAGAGAATCAGAACAGCTCAGCATGGAGAAGAGAAAGCTCAGAGTAGATGCTATCAGTGCAAATAACTATCTGATGGGAGAGTGCAAAGGAGGCTAAGACAGACTTGTCTTAGTGATACCCAGTCAGAGCAAAAGAGGTAATGGACACAAATTGAAATACAGGAAATTTTATCTGAATATCAGGAAACACTTTTCTAATGTAAGCATGACTGAGCACTGGCAGAGGTTGCTCAGAGAGGTTGTGTGAGTCTCCATCCTTGAAGGCATATAAAACATGGCTAGACATGGTCCTGAAACACTGAGGGGGATGGACTGGACAGTCTCCACAGGTCCCTTCCAACCTCTCATCCTTTCTACAATTCTGTGGTTTTTGCACAGCTGCAAATCCATCTATGGTGTACGTAAAACTATGATATAATCGACAGCATCACCCAAACCTACACACTTCTGCAAGGACACAACAGAGGAAACTCCCATGTGCTTCATTAGTGTCACTAAGTTATCATTACAGTATTTTGAACGAATCCCTTAAAGACATCGAAGAAACACAAAGACTTGATATATTAAAAAGAATTATCATCATACATTAAGAACAGTATTCACCTATGAAAACAAATCACAAGTTGTTTATGGCTTGGTTGTGCAGTCTTGAGTGCCTGCAACACACTACTCCACAACCTGCTGTGGCTCATAAATTAAGGAAGGTCAGACTAGCAGCAGAAGAGAAGTAACCCAGATGTTCACAAACAGCCCACAGCACTGGAAATAAAACTGGCCACACAGCTTTCCAACCTGACCTGAACCAATGCCCCAGCATGACAGCAGTAGTTAGTCTGTGGCTGAAGATGGAGCCCCAGGACAACTCCTAGGTAACCTAATCCTGGAAACTTGTGATCATAAGGCAATGCACTGGCAGTTCCGAAAGGAGCAGTTCTTCAGCTTTTCTCCCCAGTTCATTAAATAGCATTATCATTTGCCTATCATAAGAACTACTTCTCACACAATTCCTACTGGACATGCTATTCTTTACTTTTCAGCCTGAACTTCAGTGAACTTACAGCAACTGCTGAGAGTTTCCTTTTCAGGAGGGGCACAGCAGGATAATAGATACAAAAGGTCTGACTTTTCCCTAAGGATCTACCATGCTATTTTGATGGGCCTGTAGAACAGTATAAAGCACCTGGATACTTAATTTTCCTTTTTGGATATTCATACCATTAATCTATCACCAGAAGCATACAAAGCTCATTTAAATATTATTATGAGGCTGCAGAGGGTGCTCCAACACTGCTTATAGACAGTTTCTATTCAATCCCCACATTCCCCAGCAAATCCACCACTGAATTTCCAGAAGTAATTAAAATTTGGAAATAATTTCGAAGGCAGGTTAGAATTCACCCAACGCCTTGTTTTATCCAGAAAGGTGACATGAATTGCACAAAAGTCTTTTCACCCCACCAACAGAAAGTGTTCTGAGTGGGAATAACATTTAGGAAGGCATTATTTAGGAACCCTGCCTGCTCCTGCACGTGAAATACCTAATTGCTCCACATGGATCCAACGGACTGGAAACGGGGAAGTGGGCACATAGATATGGAAACATACTGAAGCATCATCATCCATATTTCTCCTAAGATGCTTAAGCAAATAGCCTCCCTAGAAGAAACTTACAGCGCTTTAAGAGCAGCAATGCTTTTAACTCTTTTTGTGACCACTCGACATCACACGAAAGCTCTCCCAGTGCAGAATGAAGTGACTTACAGAGACTTCTGCAGATAGTGCTTTGACTCCGGATGGTGTAGGAAGAGAAAGCCACAAAATAAGAGCACCTCTACTTGTGTATTCCAGATCTTACTTTCCTGTTGAACAGTGCAGAAGTTTTGTTTGCTGGCTTTGAAGTAATCAGTGTACATAAAAAAAAGTGTAACTTCAGCTAAAACCAAATACCAGAATGCGTACTTCTCTCCTTACTTACAGTACTTCAATCTCATTCCAACAAGCACAGTGAAAAATGTTACACTATCTGACAATGTGTTGGGTTTGTATGGCAAGGTTTTGGGTTTTGGTAGTGGGCGGCTATGGGGTGGGCTTTGTGGGAGCTGCCAAAACTTCCCCTGTGTCCCACAGAGCCAATGTCAGCTAGCAGCAAGACATACCGACTGCTGGCCAAGGCTGAGCCCATCAGCAATGGTGGTAGCAACTCTGGGATAACATAGTTAAGAAGGGGGAAAATAAGTTGCTGCATGACAGCAATTGCAGCCAGAGAGGAGTGAGAATATGCAAGAGAAACAGCCCTGCAGACACCCAGGTCAGTGCAGGAGGTGCTTTCAGGCACCAGATTCCCCTGGGAAGGATTCATGTTGGAGCAGTGGGTGAGGGACTGTCTCCTGTGGGAGCGACCACAGCTGGAGCAGAGGAAGAGTATGAAGAGTCCTCCTGAGGAGGAAGGAGCAGCAGAAACAACATGGGATGAACTGACCACAACCTCCATTCCCAGTTCCCTGCACTTCTAGGAAGGAGGTAGTAAAGTTAAGCCTGGGAAGAGGGGAGGGTTGGGAGATGAGTAATCTCTCCCTGTCCTTAACTCACCAGGCCTTCACTGTACTTTCTTTCCCCTGTCCAGCTGAGGAGGAGGAGTGATAGAACAGCTTTGGTGAGCGCCTGGCTTCTAGCCAGGGTCAACCCACCACAACTGCCATTTAAATATACTATTTCTGAGCCAGCTGATGAAATTTAAATAGAGAGAAGGCTTTAAAGGCTTGGAAATTAATATGTTCCAATAGTGTAACTAGCTGATCCTTCAATTTATATATATTTTATATAGATAGATTTATATATTTATACAATTTATATATATTGAACTTGAAACAGAGCACACAGTACTGCATTAGCCAAATGCCTGGACAATTCTTTCTGGAAAGAACAGCTAGCTCAAGGCATCAGGTAGTTCAAGAGTGAGACCCCTGTCCTTCACATAGCTCACTGCCTTGTCGCACTACTTCTGAAGAATTTTGCTTCCAGCAAATACTATCTGTGCCTTTGTCACTGCAAGATTACTTGCATTAACATTTTATACAAGGTCTGCACCTTAACGTCACCTAAAACTATGTTTGGGTGAGCCTGTTTTACTGTAAAGAATTGATTCAAAAGTACAACTCTCAGATCCAAATGCCTTCCCCGGGGTTTTCAACTGCTCTTCGTATTATAGGAACTAACGTGCTTCATGCAAAAGAAAGAGCAATAGAATAGGTGCAATTTGGATTAGGTTTTAATTTTACCAGTGTTGATAATAATGATTACAACATAAACCTGAAGCTCTAGAGACACTGAAGATGCAACTCCATCATTGGTACAAGGTAATATACAGACTATACTGACACCAAAACAGGAGTACATACAGCCGCTCTCCCCACTTAAGCTGAAAACTGCAAAATTACATGAATAAAGCAAGAAGGTTTCCACCTGTGTTTGAAAGCTGATCCAATGCAAAACATGGCACACAACATCCAGTATTAACAGTGGGGATTTCAGACAAAAGCACATGGCTGTAAGTTGAGCATTTCTGCGCTTTCTGTACTGTCTTGGTTGACTTACAATTACATGGAGAATGAACAAAGATTCTTGGTAGGAGTCATATGCTGTGACCAGTGGAGAAAAGTCAATACATCTCTCTCTGAAAGGATCATTACTGCACTAATATATTTCACCATATCTTACTTTATAGAAAATTTAGATTGTTACAATAGTAAAGTTAAATAATAAGCAGCAAAAGACAGGATTCATAAACAGTATATGGTAACAGAGTTAAGTAACCAGAGTTGTGATATGGAGTAACTAAAACATATTCTATCAGAAGAATTTGGAGCAAACAGGTTCAAAGGTTAAGTTTAGTAATTACTGATAAAGCTTTTATACACCACTGTAAACATTAGATACATCATAGATGACACTGTGATTTAAGAGACACATTTAAGAGAAACTTCCAAATCCTCTTTTATTATGTGACACTTATCACATCATCAATTTCCATTTATGCAAACTGAACAAGCTGCAAGCAAAACACTCCACCTCAATAAAATGGATTTTGTGTACTTTGCACTTGGGACTCATGGACAGCTATTGACCTGGAGGACACTCCCCACCCTCCCAATCACAACAGCTTTCAGTAGAATAAACCCCTTCTTCCCCACCCCCACCACCCCCCCGGAAGTTTTGCTTGTCAGTATAAACCATTGAAGGGACCACAAGGGGGAGATGAGACAGACAGACCTGACTGGAGGCATGGCTAGGGCGGCATTCGTTTAAACACGACTAACAGTTGAAAATCACCATTACCTATCTCCCATATGTTCTCATTTGTAAGCAAGAGTTGGACAGTGAATCTTAACATATGGCAATAGTAAGTTTCACTCCAATATTCGAATAGCAAAGTACATACAATCTGGTCCACTTCTTCATCTGAAAGTGCTATTGCACGATAACCTAAACTGAAAAATAATCTCATATAAGGTAGTGGACGGGGAGAAGCTGTGAATAAGAAATAAAACGGTTAATAAACTCCCAAATTAAGCTCTTCCAGCTAGTTTAGCTATTGGCTTACATTTAAGGGCACTGAATTATCTCACCTTCATGCCTCAGTCCCCCATTTGACAGCTAGGAAGAGTAAGTATTTGAAAGATGCACAGATGATTGATACACACATTTTGGACCACACACAACACACAGGCACACAGACACACATATATATATACACACATATGCAATAAGAGAGAAAGGAAGAGAAATAACTATGAAAAGAGCTAGAACCAATCTCACAGCATTTCATTGCTTGACCTGACTAATAACAAATGACTCCGGGCTTAAACAAAAAATGATGCTTAGCTTTCTTATATCACAACTAATGTTTCCAGTAAAAAGGCTGCCACCTATTAACTCTTCAGGAGCACTCATGAAGTATTATTTATGGCAGTCTTACACAGTTTATATTTTTTCAAAAAGTATTAGTATCTATCAAATGCATGTTTTTTCTAAACTAATCAAAAAGCTCACTAAGCACAGCTGGAGTGAGGTCAATTTAAACAATGGACTACCTCTCTTACAAGTAGGAAACAAAAGTAACTAGGAATCTTCAATTCGCCTACATTTATTCCTTAATACATAGCATATAATTTGTTAATACACCATGTACTATACATGAGAACCGCAGGTTTTATATGTGGTGTATATCTGCACATATAGATTGATATATATAAACACATCAAGAAATGAACAGAACACTTGTAACGTAGAGTGAAAAATTCTTTTGAGTATTTTATACTTGGAAGTGTGTCATGGCTTTGTAAAAATGCAGTTATTTTTCAAAAAGATGCACCTTGATTCCATATCTAAAACAGCTTTAAAATTCAGAGGTATGGTTATTTTAATATGAACTTACATGTTTCTTGTTATCAACTATACCCATCACTGCCTACTAGCAAAGTGCCAAACAGTAATTCTCAAAGTTCAATAGCAAAAGAAGAAATCAACTAAAAAAAAAATAAAAAAATAGAAACAACTGAAGCCTAAGGGTTTTTTTTAAAGGAACTAACTGTCAAAGGAAACACTGTGGCTGATTAATGGAGAAAAATAGTCTTTTAAAAATAACCAGACAAAAAGTGTCAAGGAATATATGCTCCAAAATAAAGACAAATGCTCAATAACAAGCCTTGCCTCCTTGCCTCTTCTAGCGAGAGAAGCAGAAAGAAAAAAGCTTACTGCCTTCCTACTGCCACCACTACTCTCAGGTATAATATCTGTCAAGTATTCTGACTGCAATCAAGATGGCAAAAAAAAAAAGTATTGTAGCAAGTCTGCAATGATGAACACCCCCCCCCCCCCAAAAAAAAAAAAAAAAAAAACTAAAAAAAAAGTAATGCTTTTATTAGGGAAACAAACTATTGGAAACTGAACAAAACTTTTGCGTACAGAGAGGCATAACATACCCTAATAAAAAAAATAATTAAAACCCCCAACAATACAAAATCCAACAAATGAGACCCCACAAAATCAAAAGCCAGCCTTATTGAAACCTATTTGCTCTGGATAGAATTTATCTTCTTCAAACACACTCAATTCACTGCTTAGACAAAACAATTAGCAAACAATTATCAAAATATAGTTAAACTCAAAAAAAGCCCTTCATAAAATGTCTCCAACACCCCCCATCTGAAATCTGAAACTAGAATCTCCAACATAAACACATCCATTCTGAAGAAAATGCTCAATAATCACTTCAATCTAAAGAAAATATTCACCAAATCAGCAGTTACACCAGTGAACACCTGCCAGTAAACAATACGCACTTTTTAACATAAGGTACATCAGAGAAGCTGCTCTCTTCCAATGATTTGCTGCTGAAAATTACATAACATGATTATGCTTACTTTTATACATAAATTTTAAGACAGCTGTGAAGTAAAAGAACCCTCTGCTACCTGTAGTCTTCAAAACAGACTTCCAGAACCAGCCACACTCACCAGCAGAAGCATACATGTCAAACAGAAACACACATACTAAAAAACCCAAACAACACAACACTTTCCAATCCTCTTTACAACCACCCAATGGAGCCTATGTACATATTTGCAAAAATGCAATACATTTCATTCACGGCACTATATGTCCTTACAGAATCTACTCATATAAGCATGCAACCAACAATTTTTAAGGCTGAACATGCACCAGTCATTACCAAGGGACACTGGAAAACCTAGTTTCCAATTCTACTTCGTCTCACACACCTCAGTGAGGACCTGCAAGATTATTTAAAATCCAAAGCAAAATAAATCATGGGTTCAAGATGAGATTTGTTTGAAGTCCCTTTGCCTTTCTTTTTTCCTGCTCCTTACATATTAACCTTTCCTTATTCTACAAGATTCTTCCACCCATTTTGTACCATAAAATGACATCACTTTAACTGCATCAAGGTATTTTCGTATGGCTGTCAACTAGATTGGGTGTACTCGTCCAGTTTTACAAAGGAATACTTTAAAAGACACTAAATATTATGTTCAATAGTGCAAGCACTCTATATATGTATGAATCTTGAAGATAAAGTAAAAGCAGATAGTGCTTCGAGAGGATTTGGAGGGTTTTACAAGAAACATGCTGATACATTATCATTCATATGGTAAGAGCACACAAAGTTCCATAACTGGACTAAGACAGCAAGGTGAAATTTCCACCAGGAAATTGGTGCCTAAAGAAGCAGAGGAAGAGGCACTGATATGAGAGCACATACCATTCCTAAGAAAGATTCCTAGCTGACAAACATCCAAAAGCATCTTAGAATCAAACATACAAGACACTTTTCACATTCATTTCCTTTCATGGAAGGAAACAATAAGGTGGATAAAGTGGGGGTTTGAACATCTGATGAATTTCAGAACGTCAGGAAACGTTTCCTATGTTGAAAGGTTTACAAGGAAGGTGAGAATTAGAAGAATGCAAAGCAGAAATGCAGAACACCCTGAGCATCCGGTTAGTTTAGCTTCAACCGACCCATAATTCTCAGAGATCAAAGTGCCAGTCGATGGCAGGAATTAACACATTCCAGCATAAATATCCCCGAATTTTAAATGACCTGTGCCCCATTTGAAAATAAAGAGCACAAGTTTTTAAATAGCAGGAGAGTAATGCCCTCAAACTATTTTTCTTGCATTTTTATGTAAGGCATCTTCTTCCATCCAATCTTCTCCACATCTCACCCCTTCAGTGCTCCCTTCCCCCATTTGCTTTCCTTTCACTCCTTCACCCAGGGAGGACATGGTGGTGAATGCAGAAGAATCAGGATAAGAACCCCCACTGATGGGATCAAAAAGATCAGGAATTGCCAGGTTAGCGGCTGGAGGAAGTAACACAAAAGAAGTCACTACTAGAGAGAAGGCAAGCCCTACAGCCTGCAGGGCAGAACAGAAACACGCAGGATGCAGTAAGTCTGACCCTCATCATCAAAATAGGTAAATAAGAGCAAGACCTTTCAGTTATGGCAGCAGGGTATACTGAGACAGAAAGGCTGTATCTTTATGTTGTTCATCTCCCTAAAACTCTTTCCTATATCCTAAATCTACACCTCTGTGAAATGCATTGCAACTTATGTATCACTCACCTGTTTTCAAGTAGCTGGCAGCTGATATTGCCTTAAAGAAAACCATATCCTATTACAATGAGCTATCCACCAGCCCTCAGTTAAGTGCTTTGCTTTAGCTGACTTAGGGATAGCTCAAGTTTATAGGATTCAACAGCTTTGGCTAGCATGGAATGCAGCAATTCACTTCCCGAGTGCAAGCAGGGGGCACCATGGCCATTATACCAAGATCCCCAGTTTGGAATTTTAGATAAAATGAAGAGTTGTGATACTTTGTACTTTAACGATGAAAACAGTCTGGGCTCAGAACAGGTAAAAGAGATTCCAATTTAGCAGCACCCTCCAGTAAAATAACCAAGCTGGAGAAACTTGCTCTTTCTTCCAGCACTACGAAGGTTGGTCAGTCTTCAAATATGAGCCAAACAAACATACTCAGCCTGCAATTTACTTATTTCAAACATCATTACTTAAAAATAGCTTCACCAAATTTATTTAAATGAATGTTGCTGGCACAACCACCAGAAAAGCAGATCATGATAACTATTAAAGCAGTTAAATGAAGCACATCAAGATTATTTGCACTGTTTAGTTTTCAGTTAGCTCAGTAAGGAAATACCATCTGTGGTCCAATGCTGAGGGTATTTTTGGTGGTTTTTTTTTTTTTTTTTTTGTTTTGGCACTCTTCTAAAACAACCTAGGAAGAATTAATTGTGATCTTTAAAAGTATTGTTTTCTAAACTCTATTAAGTACCACCACATGGGAAAGAGAGGAGCAGAATCTAAACATCCAAATCAAGTTTCCAAAAGAGAAAGAATGGAAAATAGTCTAGAGGACAAGATGAATTAGGTCACATCAATGGCTGCTTGAAAAAGTTTATAAAGAAAACACCTTACTAGAATGAAACTTGGCTTTAAGCACTGTGAAGCCATCATTATGGAGACCAGGAGTATAAGTGAATTGAAAATTAATTAGACATTTTGAGAAAGAATGTTCACAAGCTATGGAATTGTAAGAGTATAATCTGCAGCTCAGCAAACTCCTAGATGCAGACTACCATAAACTTAAAACAAAGCCCAGGGGAAATATCAGTTTATATTCATCTCATCTTTTTTCCCTAGGCATGTGTTACTGGACACAGAAAAAGCTAACCACCAGACATCACACCAGGGTAGATGGACCTGTGATCTGATACACTATGACTCTGCTCACAGTAATCAACATCAAAAATAAGTTCATAAAGTTGTATGTTTTTCTCTCACATCAGAATAATTAACAACAGCTGAGCAATTCCCTTATAGATAACTGCAATAGTTTCTCACTTCCCTTCTTCAGATACAGGTAAAATCAAGGCTAAGAAACAACATGACTGCAGGTAACGGTCTTCAGTTAGCTGCAGAGCCAGAATAAAACAACGAAGAATTATTAGTTTCCACACTTGTGTTCAAACCACAAGATGGTGCTTCTAAAATGAAACAGTTCAGTGTGCAAAACTCAAACTGAATAATGTATGGACTTAGAATCATAGAAGAGACTTACAAGTTGTCTTCTTCAAGACTGTTATCAATACTGCTGATTAAGGTGTTCAATCACTGCAGCCCCTGATCACACACCAGCAACAAGAATAATTAAGCCGATAACTGAGATCAAAGAGCTGATCATGAAAATACTGAAAATCTCCAAAATCTTCAGTAACTGCTGTTTCCCCAAGTAAGAAAAACGCCTCATTCTTCTGTCTGAAAATCATTAGATATTAATATAAATATTGCATTAAATAACAACTTATGTTCACATACTGCTGTGCCTAAAGGCTTTGATCTCTGTATGGCACCAACGAAAAGAATCACAGAATCATGGAACAGTTTGGGTTGGAAAGAACCTTAAGATCATCCAGTTCCAACCCCACTGACATGGCTAGCCACACCTCCCACTAATCCTGCCACCCAAGGCTCTGTCCAACCTGGCCTTGAACACCGCAAGGGATGGAGCATTCACAATTTCCCTTAGCAACCCATTCCACCACCCTAACAGTAAGAATTTCTTCCTTAGAGCCAATCTAAACTTCCCCTGCTACAAATAGCATTTACCTCTTCTTTCACTCCTTATCCAAATAGTTTTCTCCAAGACACTTCTTCCAACACTGAACTCACTCCTCTTCTTTGAAGAAGAAATCCTTCACTTTAAATATTTGGAGATCATAGCTAAAATAAGATGCTGTTTTCTACATACCATCTTAAAATCATCCTTCCTTTTATTATTCACTCCCCCAAAATTAGTGTCAATAGTCGCTTGGCTTTGTTCTTTTTCATTTCTGAACATCTCTATCCATCAAAACACTGCTTAAAATAATTGCCCCTCTTCCTGCATCTCATTCTACTGACCCAACTTTGAAAATGCTCTTAACAGTATATTAAGCCAATAGTTGACTATATAATCTTTTTACTACCTGCCATTCTTCTAATGTTCAAAAACCTATTAATTATTAAAGATCCCTTCCTTTTCTACTTGCAAGCAATTTTTCAGACAAATATTCCTGCAAACGTTTTTCCTCTTCCTTTAAATAAAAAAAGTTTTTACTATTTCCTATTGTATTTCCCATCTTTTACTTTGAGTCAGCTCTGCCACTAAGCAGTGCCAACAATACTGCTGAGAAAGATGATTTTATGTGCAGCTTTTCCCTTTCACGCACTTCATCTAGGACTTGGTTTTTCTTTTTTAAAACACTTTTTGTGAGAAGGGATGCACAACTCCAGGAAGTCATTTGATTATTTATTTTTTGCCACTGGCTCTCATTTTTCTACTTTACAGGGTTACTCTTGATCCTCTAGGAATGCTCTCTCTTACTTGCATGAGATATTCTTCCAAGATATCCATTTACTGTTTCTTGGTTTAAGCCTCTCTTTAAATTAGCATACCTGTACCCTTGTTCAAAGGCCTTTAACAACTACCATTAGTAACAATTATTACCAGCTATGGCTTGCTTTTGTAAAATGCAAGACAACCCTTAAAAAGATTAGAGAAAGGCACTGTGCACAAACACAGTGCCCCTCCAGGCACTCACCAGGACCCACCACTCCTCTTATTGCTAAATGTTATTTCTGATTAGACAGCACCATTGCAGAACCATGTTAACAGACAGCAAGAACCTCTTGGTTTGAGGTATCTCCTAATCCAGCTGCAGAAAGTAATGACTGAATTTAAAAAAGAAACTAATGAAAACTACTTCAAAACAAATACCCAGGAAGGTAGCAACTGCAATTCCCAGCATCTCCAAACACTACAGGGGGAGAAGATGCATATCCTCTGAAGCACATGAAAAAGGTCTGCTGAGTACCCATTTCTCATAACCATTCACTCCCAGGCAGTAGATGGGGTCATTTCTGTAACCTATCTTCACATCTCCATGTGAGTTAGAACAGACACTTAGGCTCAGCTCCACCTCAGTCAGTACTGGAGCAAAGGGGTATTAAAGAAAAAAATCCACACAAAACTTCCAGGTTTATGCAAGCCTTGTGAGCATCACTTAACTGGGACAAAGCATCCACAAAGCAATATATTTATTATCAATGACTATGAATTTTGTGTGGATTCCAGAATAAATTCTTCAACATTTACTGCAAGAAGTTTGCATTCTTTTACTATGCAAAAAAGATACGAGCAAAAGACCAGGTTAGTGAGTGCACAACTGAAATAATTACCTACAAAAGGTAAGGTTCCATATTAATAAAAAACAACACAAAAAAAGCCAAACCAAAACATATTCCTCAGCTTTTGTTCTCCAGGTAAAGACTTATTCAGCTTCACAAATGAAAATACAAAACGAGCAGTATTTTTAAACCACCAAAAATGTTAAAATAAACATAAACTGAAGAGGGTTTCAGTCTGTCCTGTTAAACAGACTGAAAACATTTCAAAGTTGTGGTTAGAGACAGGCTTTTTTTTCTCCTGTCAAACACTAAACAGTTCTTTCAAACTACCAATAAACTCGAGCTCAATTCGGAAGAGCTGAGCTAGTAACCAAGCTTTTTTCAAGTTGGTCTCTAGATTTAAGCAGTAGCATTCACAGGAATTATTTGGAATACTTTGGATATCAAATGCATTTCAAACCTCCACAAAAACAGTCCAGTTCCATATTTTTACTGGATGCTCAGATCTGCCTGCAAGTAGATTCTGACCTGACACCTGTGGAATGCTCCAGCAGCAGAAGGTACAAGATAAATTCCCTGAAGGGACAGGAGAGATTTCTATTATATCTTTGCAGACAGACAAATATTTTGATTTAGAAGGGATCACCGTTTGTCTCTGCCTCCAGTGTCCTGAGGAGGTCACACAGAGTAACTATTGTTCCAGTATGCTGCAATTCAACAACGCTATTGCATGAAGTCACTCCTTTGCATTTTCTCCCGGTTCCAAAGCAAACACCAGTCTCCCTCAGAAAACTTAATGAACTGAATCTGCAGTCCTCAAAAGGAAAACACATCTAATAGACAACACTTTCAAAACTAACTAAAAATCAATGCGGCAGAGGAGGCTGGAAACAATTTTGTCCCTGCTCCATCTCCAATACATTAGTTCAAAGTCTGCCTCCTAGCAGCTACACAGAGCACATCACTGCTATTCATTTCATCCTCTGTTATCTCTACCACCAGCACCTGATCCTATTTATTAAAATCCAGTACATCAGCATACCTGAAGAATAGGGCTGGACAGGAAGAGCCCTGACTGCACAGGGATCTAAGGAAGTCTTGCTGCTCTTGCAACATGCTCACAACATTAGTCAAGACTTCCACTTCCTACACTCACATTCCCTCTCCCCTTGGTATGTTTAGAGATGCAGCAGTTACCAAGTAAATATCTCTGCCTAGGTGAAGTTCCCTGCATCTTACAGTAACTTGATGATTATTCTGATGGTTCAATTTCATTTCCTCATCTCCCCTATTTACAAAGATTAAGCTGAATTAATTTACATATTTTGGGATTGGGTTTTTTTCTTAGGAGAAATCATGAAATAGTTCCCCTGGGATTAAGCTAAAACATTACCGTTGTACTCTGAATTTGCTGCATTCTGATGTCATCCGCCCTGCCTTCAGAAGTACCTCTGGCAGTCAAAGCCATAGGCCAAATGCCCAGTACCATCAAAATCTGCTGCCATGCACAAATTCTATTACATGGCAGTAGGATTTGGAATACTTCAGAAGAAGCCTTCCCATTATGGGTAGTAGCAAAATCTAGCTGATGAAATGTATCTAGCATCCAGAATACCTAATGGAGGATTATAACAAAGCACCATAAGTCACTAGTGATGATAGCCCCCACCAGAATAAATACCATAAAAATACAGAAAAGTCATCTTCAAAACACATTATATTCAAATCCATTTCAAAATAGACTGTGAAACCACTAATCCTACAGATTCCTTGGAACAGGAAAGCAGGTGGTATATAACCAGAAAAGGTACAGTCTCTAAACGTGAGCTCCTCCATCTTACTTTTTACCAAAAAAAGTGCTAGTCAAACTTCTATGTATTTAATTACATTATCCACACTGATCTAATAGGCACATCATGAAAAATGCTTGTTTCTGAAGCAACACACAGTAATACAATTCACCAGTAGCCCATTCTGAATACAAGCACAAAAAAAGATGTAGTAAGCTACTGAAACCAACAAAAAACTATTTACAAAGTAAAAACATACAATAAGAAGGACACAGAGCTGACTTTAAACTAACTACATTAGGTGCTACTGAGTTGCAAGGCCCAGCACCATGCAACAGGCTTAGGAAGTTCCTTTATCGCAGAAAAGTCCCAGAGAAATAGATGCACACACTGATTCAGAGCCTGGATGCTGAACAGGCAGCAGAGGAAAAGGAACAGTACATCAATAACTGAATTTTGCAATAAAAGGATGAATTTTCCATTAGAAAAGTATATTCACATGAAATCCATTCAATTTTGATGAAAATAGTGACAAAGCTGTACTGGCAACGATTTCTTCTGTGTTTAAGATTACCAATATTCTTTTTTTTTTATTATCAGTTTCTTGGTTGCTCCTTGGCACAGAACACAAAGAAGTAACAAAGTTCACTTAAAACTATCTGTACTTTGTTACTGTATTTTCAGTTTCTTAACATCTACATTATTTTCCTATCGGTTAACTGGCAACAGCATCAGACAAATGTGCCTTCTCCAACAGCACTCACCAGGCTTACGGCTACATACAAAACCCATAAAGCCACCATAACCCGAACTTTTATTTTGCAGCATCACCGCACCACTTCGAAGAAAACACACCAAAACCCCCCACAAAACATCAGCAATACTGACAGTGATCCGGGAGAATGCACTGTGTGCAGGAGAGGCTTACGAAAGTAAAGGTTAACACTATTACTTAACTAAAAACACAAGAAGAAATGGGTATTAGTAACAGAGAGGGACAAAAATGAAATCAAATACTTCATAAAGTGAATAACTGACTGCTGTAATGCCTGGGCAAAAAAAGGGATGCTGTAGATGTTCAAAACGAGTGATGCCCTTGATACACGATCCTAACGTCACATGTGAGACAAGATCACTCTCCAGACAGTTGTTATTTAACTCGCGCCACAGAATGATAATTTCATTACAAAGCAAGCTATGATTCCTGGATTCCTTCCAGGAATTTCAAAGAGAGAAGAAAAGGGAGGTAAATACGCACCCACCGAGCACCATTCAACTACGCATTTAAGTTACGAAGTTCTCCGGTGCAGGCGGGCAGCATTAAGAGCAGACCGGGGACACCCGAACCGCTTGTCTCCGGATGCAGACCGCCGGGACAGCCGCCCGCAATACGGCTGCTGAGACCCGGGTGAGGGAGAAAGCTGTCCCGGGGCCCGCCGGCAGCTCCGCAGCCGCTGCGGAGGCTCCCGGGTGCCGCCGTGCCCCCCGGGCAGTGCTCTCGCCAGGTCCAGCCCGCACCACGGCACACGCTCTGCTTTGTCATCTCTCCCGCCGCAGCGGGTGAGCGCTCCGCGCACACCGGTAAGAGCTGCGCGCCCGCCGCGCTGCCTCGCACACC
>JANRGW010054050.1:0-15788 GCA_024733675.1 Psilopsiagon aymara | reverse complement strand
CCACAAGTCAAAAACACAGTGCTGCACCAGCTACTAAGAAGGAGAAAAATGACTGCTACTGCTGAACCCATGACATATGGGAAGGGAAGTATTCAAACTGCAAGCACAGGGACTGGAAAAGAAGAAACAAACTAAACCCTGAATTGCTGAAGCCTGCAGGTAATGTGTCTTTCTGAAATATCAGAAAGCAAGCATAGTACAGTGGCCCTGAAGGCCACAGGGTTTATCCCAGGAAACATCTACTTATTGTAAGAAGCAATGAAGTGGGGTTTTTGTGCTGAAACAATAGTGGGTCATGGGACAAATAGGGAAATAAATAGTATGTGTCACTTTGTCATGGGTTCAGCAGTAGCAGTGATTTTTCTCCTTCTTTCTGTAGATGAAAGTGAAAGAATCGTAGTGGAATCACTGCTTCTAACTCATTTTCAGCCCTGAATAGTGTTAAGCCCTGTTTGTTGTCTTGTCCCTGACTCTGTTGTTGTCATCCAGTTATTTCCCAGAAATACACTATATTTCTGTCAACTGTTGTCATGTTTTGTTTCATGAGGTGGTGGTATTCTGTTGTGTGTTATGATGAAAAGATCTAATCTTCACCACAACTCTTTCATAAGGTACTATTTTTGCTGGCTATTCAGGGCCAGTGTATGATGTCACGTCCTTGGCATGGTAAAACAGTTTGCTACCACAGCTGAAAGCTGCTAGGAGATTTTTATTACATTGCAAATCCTGTGGAGTCTACAATAACATAGTGTATATCAAAATACAATAGTTTTTCTTTTCATAAATTACTAGATGCAGAGTGATTGAATGTGGCAAGTTGATGAGAACCTTCGACAATCGATTAACGTCGTTTCAATAGCTGCTATTTTGTGAGTTCTTGTCTATGACATTTAATGGATCTATTTCCATTTGTAGTACAAGCCCTTTGTATAATTCCACTTGTACTGTAGTCTTGCGCTACAAAAAGCTAACCAGCAAATCTCTCTGTATTTCACTTTAAATCAAATGAAAAATAAATGGTGGGGCCTCTAACTCACACCAAAGAAGGAAACGGAGTTGCTTCAGTGAATATTTGATTCAATATGAATGGAGCCAATTTCAATAACTTATTTATCCTGGGCCTGGTTCTTACAGCTGGGGAAGCTTGTCTTTGCTGTCACAGGGGCCTGCAAATCTCCTATTCAAAGCAACCCCAACCAAGTTTAATTTCCCCTGCTCTTGTTAGGGAGGTTGCTTTGTTACACTGTGGAAAGCAAAAGCGGATAGCACCACAGGAAGGTGTTACTGCTTGCTTGCTTTTTCTGGTGTGAGGACACTGATTGGATTGTCTGACACCTGGTAACATGATTGCAAAAAATTGACAGTGTTATGTTTTGAAATGCCTGCAGAAAACGCCTTCCTCTACCAGTGTGTTTCTCGTTGGTGCGAAAGAACTGACCCCTGCAAGGCTGAGCAACTGCAATGATTCAAGCATGACTGCTGACTCCCAGTCAGTGACGCAGTGAGCCTGTTCCCATGTGCCTGACGCTTTCATGCTGTGTAGCTCTGCTGCCAGGAGCACCTTTTCCCTTGTTTATGCAAGCAGGAGCCAGTGAAAACTCAGCTCTGACTCGCAGACCATCTCACGTACAAGGCCAAGAAGTGTTAATTATATTAATCGAAAAATCTTGTTGGAGCTTTAGACAATGTTTAGGCAGAGTGGAGATGATGAAGCTACTTAACATTCAAGCTGTCATCTAACAGTCCTTTCCTGTCCACAGAAATCCTTGGGAGCAAGCTTCAGTTTGAACACATACCATGTTGCATGGAGTTACATGGTATGCTGTATAGACAATTAAGTTAATGTTTAAACAGTATGTGCATGTTTTATCTCCCCTGCTTACTCACGCTAGCTGCTGAAGTCAAAGACCTGCTTATGTGACCAATCTGCAGGAACCAGGAGGAGGCTGAGGTGCACGCAGCTCTTACCGCCCATTTGGTTTTGGCAATAAGGTAGTTTTGGCACACCCCTCAGATGCAGATTCTTTATACTCCCCTCCTGAGCTCTGGTACTGTGATGGCCACTGTTTCCTGGTGAAAGCTACAACATGGCAAAACCTGACCTAGGTATGTCAGCATCTAGACATAGCTGACCTAATTATTACAGGCATTTGTGCATCTTGAAGCTCTGCTGGTCACAAGTGGTTAATAATGTAGTATGTACATGAAACTAGCTCTCTATTCCCTTCTTGGTTTTGCAGGCAGCTCTTATGGAATCCTCACTCTCTCACCCTCTTCCACAGTGTGCACCCTAAACTGTGATTGCCATACTTGCTCTTATTCTGAATTTTGGTGCTTTCTTATCTCATGGCTACTTTTAAAATGCTAGAAACACAGAGTAACTTCCATTTTAGTTTCACAGCCTTCTCACTGTCTGCTGCTGTCGCTGCTAAACTAAGCGTTATAAAAGTCGTTCTCCTGAGCTGCATGATATGGGGAAATGGCCTCTCCATTGAATTCTGTATTTTTGGCATATTACAGTACTGTTTGCATAAAGGGGTCAGACATAGGATGATGGGCCACAGGCTTGTCATCAATGAAATAGTTCCCTGTATCAAAGGCTGCACTTGCCTAGGGTTTGTGAGACCAAGGTTCTGTGTCTTCCCCTGATCCAGGATATTGCTACAGAAATTCTGTGATAGAATCACTAAGATACTGGCGGATCTGGGACACAAAGTTTGTGTTCTATCTCTGTGGCTGGTGTCCCAATCACTTGCACTTTGCCGCTTGATAAATAACTGAAGGCACCACATTAAGTGGTAGGATGCCCAGAAGAGGAGAGCAGCCTCACTTGCAAGCAAGAGCGCTGCCTCAAAACCAGGAAAGCATGCAGAGATGCAAGGAAGCAGGGCACTGAATGTGTGTCTCTTGTCCTCAGTGGTTAGAAGAGAGATCCTGCTTCTCTGTTGTTCTGCTCACTCTTGAGCTTAGTGTGTTTCCTCTGCTTTTGTTACAGAGGCTGCAAAATGAAACATTTTGCTTTGTCTGGAATGAAAACTCTTTTTAGTACAACTGGGAATTTTTCAATTTTCCACCTAACTGGTAGGAAGAAATGATCAGGTGAAGAACAAAATGCTGTAACTGGCTGCCAAGTTAAAGATGAGCAATTGGAGTTCAGCAGTCCAACTCCTCACACTCACTCCTCCCCTGAACTCTCCTGCGGAGTCATTCTCCAGCCTGCAGTGGTCAACTCTCCGCACTCACCATCTTTGCTGTCCTAGCTCGTGGGAATTTGGTAGCACCAGCTGCCTTTTCACAACACCCCTCCCTCTCTCTCCTTGTGCTGGCTCTCTGACCCTCAGTTTGCAGTTATACTACTCTCAAATCACATCCAGATCTTATTTTCCTTCCTAGAAAGGTGCATTATTGGACCCCAGCTGAGCTCTGTGAGCAAAACAGGAGACACAGAGTGAGCTACCCAGATCACTCCTTCCTACCTCCATCAGAAACAAATGTGAAGCAGCTGCAGACTAAAGATAGGAACTAACTTTTTGCTTTGTGGTTTATTTTGTGGTTGCTTTGTGATTTGATTTTTTCACATTTTCTGTGTCTGTGATCTTCAACATTCTTCTGAAAAAGCTGGAAACTTTTTCTCATTTGCTTCATGGGTTTCCCTTTTTCTTTACTTTTTTTTTTTTTTTTTTTTTTTTTTTTTTACTGCTTTTATTTTATCATTCTAGCTTCTTTCTCTGTCAACTTGCTCCAATTGTGACCGCTCTCTCACACGTCACAGCTGCCAGCTCATCACCACACCATGTCTTCAAGTTTTTGGGTTCTGAAATTGCCAGTACCCTGAAGTGAGCAATCAGTGGAGAACTCTGCAGGCTAGTTTGTTTATTTATGCCTATTAAGTTTCTGGCACACATGCTACAGTGAAAACATTGAAGTCCTTATATGTGCTAAGTTTCAAAAGCAAAAACACCCCAAAGTTTTAAATAATGGAATGCGGACATATGTTGTTTTTTTTTTTTAAATCTAGTGAAAAATGTGTTTAGGACCTGACTTAAGTTTTGTACCTGTGTTCAGCAGTATTACATAAAACAAGCAAAACCTTTTTTCTTCCTCAATTACAATATCATCCTTTTCTTTGTTTGGACATTTTGAACTGAAACCAAATTAAAAATATCTGAACCTCTTGACATGAAGGGTAAGCCAAACCTCCTAGGATATCATTAATGAGTGGCATGTAGTCAGCATGTATCTGAAAAGCATCTGGATGCATTCTCCCCTTCCTATTTTTCTCTCTTTTTTCTTGTGTCCCAGAGGTAGAGAGCTGCAAATTGAGATTTTCAAAGTGATGCAGAGGATTGATTTTAATGGCAGATGCGTGGCTAATCCCACAAAATGCTTTCAGATCTCAACCCCCTCTTCTTTAGTAACTGACTGGAAAAGGCTGCAGAGTTAATCTGGGACCTAATGCACTTCTGCTGAGCATTTCTTTTCAGCACAGACATCTGGGCACTGTGTAGTTGTGGTCCAGTAGGGATGAGGATCTTTTAGACACTGGGGAGCTGGCTGCAGCGTCGCTGCAGGATCACTGCACCCTTTGTAAAGCGCTTTGGCTGAGGATGGGTAAAACCCCTGTCTCCTGGCTCTCAGGCTTTCAGGCTGGGACAGTACGCATCTCAAGTCTATGTGCACTATCAGGGCAATCATGCTCCCTAAACAAAACACAGTTGCTGCTAAATGAGTGTCTATAATAGGCTCCATCAGGGTTCCAAGGCACTTACATCAGCCTCAGTTCCCAGAGAGATCCTTTTTTCACACCATAGAGCTCTGCCCTGGCTTGCTTGTCCACCACATCCTGCTGCAAGCCTTCTCAAGCAGCCTATGTCCCATTTCAGCTCGTGGTTGCTCTGCTGCCACAATTTTGGCAGTAGTGTTTTTAACTGGCACATGCACATCTACCATAACCTGCCCCTCGCCCAGTGGTAGTCAGATCTCAGGAGCACCCTGGGTTCTGATCCTCTAAAATTGAGCCCCTGCTGTAGCTCCCTCTTTTGCTGGCCTGTGGGGAGTGCTGGCATCAAGAGGAGGGTTCTGAGTCCATGCTTAGCTGCATGCCCTGGCACAGTGATTTAAAGCAGCAAGAGAAATTCACTGTTAGTAACAAAGCAGCAGGAGGGCAGTCTTGCATCAACACAGGAGTTTACATCGCTTGTTTTCAAGTACGACATTTAATTGCCACTAATAATGCCATGGATCATAATTATGTCTATTGTAGAGAGGTTTGTCTCTGATAAAGGAAAACAACAAATGATATTAGCCATGGGGATATTACAGTGTTCATAAATCTTCCTTTTGCAGTCTGGCTGTTACACAGATGGTGAGGGACACAAGGGGCAACCTGGGCTACTGGGAGGGTGCCTGACCCCTTAGAGAAGGGGCAGAGGAGACCCAGTGGAGAGAAATGTCGGGGGATCATTCTCCTTGGTGCTGCCAGGATGACTGCCCTGCCTGCTTGCCCCTCCAGTGACTATGCCCCCCGGGCTCCTGGGCAGCCCTTGGAATGGGCTCTTCTGGGGCTTCTGTGATGGTGAGATGCAAGAAGAGCATGGTCGTGCAAACCTATGCCTGGGTTAACTTTTCCAGGGAGCTCTTAGGCTGCTAGAAGAGGTGGGTCAGGTTAAATTAACTGCTCTCAATGGCCACTGCAAGAGTGGATGAATCCATGACCCTAGGATCATCTCCTTGCCTCTTCCTGTGAGCAGGAGAAGACCCTAGATTTGAACTTGTGGGCTCCCTGTGGGCTTGAGGAGATAGCCACAAGATCCTTGGGAGAAAGTTGGGGTCACCACCTGGTGACCTGCTGGGATGCACACAGCCATCAGGCAGAGCACACGCAGAAGGGGGGGAGGAAAAACCTGTTACCTGTTGCCTATCCACCTTCCAGTGCTCAGGATGCTTGTAAAAGCATCAGTGTTCTTGAGGTTCCCATGTCCTCATGTTGCTAGAAACCTGAAAGTTACTGCAAGAGAGGGATTATTCACAAGTAGAAACAGCTGGATCCCCCTTAGGACTTATTTCCTTAGGACCCAGGCTTAAAATACGCCATTTTCAGCAGCTATACCTTTTTTCAGAGTAAAGGAGACAGCCATGAAGCTGTGACGAGTAGAGCACAGCTGATTGCCTCAGCAGCCTACCTCCCTGTAAAATGAAAAACTAGACACCTCAGAGATGACCCTAAAGTGGAGTGGAGACTTGCCCATGTCTTTTTTGTGCATTTTTCATTACTGAGGAGACACAAGTGTTGCATGTTTTGGTGCCGAGGACAAGCTCAGACGCTACCGTGGCTTCATCTCTTCTTAAAGTTTCATGTCTTTTTTCCCTGCAGGCTTCTTTTGCTTGTATGGATTTATGAGAGACATTTCCCTCACATGGCCAACTAATGGAAATTTTTGCATGGACAGAACACAAGATACATAAGGTTCTACAGCCAGAACTGCACAGGCTGATTATCTGAGGAACACATGGCTTGCAAATGGACTTTACCCCCTTAAAATATGTCTAAGAACAGGGAAACGACTGTGGAAGTGATTCCCAAACTGCATGACAAAAACCTCTGTATAATCCTGGAATATCTTTTCCTGATATTTCTCAGATGATAATTAGGGAGAAAAATGGGCATTCGCCAAAGATGTCTGTATTTATTTCAGACTTCATAATGCTAACCTATAAACCTGGGAATGGACAATTATCCAGCTGCCACTCTTCAGCTGGTTGTTCAGCTGGCAGCAGATAACCATGCTGCAGTGCATTACTTAGGATATAGGGGTTCAGAACAATCAACTCAGGCTTTCTCTGAAATGTATCTTTTCTTCTTTATGGAGAGATTCTACCTCAGAGTTCAGAGCAGGCATGTAATCATTCACTGTGAGACAAGAAATTATTTTCTGAGAACAAACGCTGGTTGCCATGGTTTCCAAGAGGCAGAAAAATCCAAGGTCATTCCCCGAAAACTCTTCACAATCAGAGCCAGTAAGGATACTCCATCACCTCTCTAAGTAACCCTCCCCTGCCTATAAACATGGTCCTCCCATCTACACTGGTGAGCCACTTCGTGCTTAAGGCACGATAATGCCGATAAGAACACTATGTGAAAAACCTGTGCTGTGTCTGAAAACAAAGTTAAACCTGGATTTACAAGCCTGTGGATTTTTCCTGCTTGGCTGTTTTCCTGCTCCTCTGTGCATCTGCTGGAAAACCTGACCTGCCTCCCATGTTCGCTGACCGGGGAGTTGCAGGTACAACCATGAAACTTTCACCTGCAGAAAAAGTCAGAGTAGCCATGCATGGAAGGGCTGGCACATGGACAAGCAAATGGAAAAAGCACCAAAGATGAGACAATGCATTTGCAGTTATGTTATAAGAAAAATGTCCAAAGCTGCATTTCATTAATTTCTCCTCTGTGTGTGAAGCGCAATGAAAAATATGTTTCTTTCAGTGACTGAGGTGTATGGCATCATTACTGCACCTGAATTCCGCAGGACTGACCTATGTGCTAGTAACTGTAAAAAAGGACATCTTCACACATGTGCAAAATCCAGGTTTGTGACTCCAGCATCCCACCAAAATGCCAGCAATCTTTACACTGCTGAGGTACTAACCCACCAACACAGTGAATAGATGAAGTCTCCCCTTACACTGGAACTGCCAGGGCAAATTAATTAGGAGATAAAAATATTCAGCCATTTGTTTAAAACCTGGAATTTTTATTCTGGCATATATAAGGGAAGGTACATAAGCCTTTTGCTCACTTTTGTGCAATTGAACAAAACTGTGTGCACATTAATGCCACAGCAAACTACAGTTAAGTAAACCTGGCTCATGTGAAAACAAATTGCATCCCTCTAACACGTGTCCAAAGTCTTATTAGTGTAGCAACACATTTCTTTACACTATGGGGTGTGTTTATGTGGCCTTGGTCACCAGTGCCACAAAATCAATGACCCATGACTTGCCAATTTCCTTTTCTGTCAATTTAAAACCAGAAAAAATGTATCAAGGGTTAGAAGTGACCCAGGAAACAGCTCAATTTAAGTGACAGAAACACCATTTTGCAGTAGATCACTGGCTACATGGGACACACAGCTACAACTCTCAAGCTTCCAAGCCACCATCTCAATGAGTGAGCATCTTGTGCAGAGGGAGAAATCTTTATTATCAGAGCACTGGAGAGTGCATAGGCTGCCAATGCAACAAACTCCTTTCTGACAAGATTCATGGAGTCCATAGACAATAATTCTGTGAGTAGGACTAAACTTCTGCTGCTAGATTGCTATGCAAATCAGAAGAGATCGATGCACATACTCATTAAGGAAGAGATGCACAGATGGAGATTCAAGGGCTGAATTTTACAAAGGATTTAAGAACCCAAGCTCTCTGTAAGTCCTGCTTTCAGCACCTAAATTTCCAGCTACCATCCTAACAGTTCAGTACTTCTAGCCACCTCTACTGGAAGCCTGCTATATCCATGGCAGTGCAATTTTGCATAAAGCAGCGTAACTAAATGAACAGAGCTGTGTTTCTGCATTTGTGTACTCTTGCCTCAGTGTTAACAGTTCTTTAGTTTACTAGCACTTAACTCTCATGGTGTATTGAGATTCCTGAGCCTGGCTCTGGGTCTTTGCAGGCTTGTATTAGAAGTGCAAATAGAAATTCCACAACTGGTAAACAATTAGAAATGTTGTCCATCTGGTACTGGCAAGGGTGTGCCAAGTAGCTGTGACCCTGGTTTGGAAATCTGAACACCACCACTCTGTGTTGGTCAACCTCTGACTCATCATCTGTTCTTGAAGGACTCATGTTGACCTCTCTGTGTCCTGATTTTCCCAGCTTTGAAATAACAGTGAAATGTTCTCACGGTGAAGCTATGGAGTTGGAAAGTGTTAACAATTATTTCTCTGTGACCGCTTTGCGAAAGCCAGAGGGACCTCTTCTATATGAGTCCAGATGCTGACTTCTCTTAATTTCTTCACAAAAGCAACTTTTTATCTGTCTTGTCTTCATTTTTTGCTCAGAACAAAATTGTGGAGTATGTCAGATATGTGGGGTTTGACCTGTCATATGCCCCGGGATCATTTTTGGTGGGAAAATCCACTTTATATAGGTATAGGTACTCTAACTGAATGTATGTATTCATAATATCTGCACAGGATTTCAAACAAAAAATGAAAATGAAAGTAAAACTGAAAATAATGAAAAAGGAAAGGGAAAGAAAAGGGAAAAAAGAATGAAATGATAAACATATCCAAAAGAAGATACTAAGATCTTTTTTTATTTTCATTATGTTATCTCTGTTATGGATGTGAGATACTTTAAAAATCTGCCCCCTGTCTAAAGCAAAACAAATCAGTATTGAAGGCTAGATTTTATTGCTCAGCAGTGCCATAAGCATTCACACAATTTAGAAATCCTAAGAAATAAAGAGTACAGTCTCAGCCTGTCTATGTAGTAAACCAACAAGTTATTGTGACCTAAGTATACAGAAATGACTATTTCAGCATAACTTTCCTTTTCAAACTTTAAAACAAACAAGCTTGATTTCCTGAAGAAGTCTGCAGGGAGTCTGTTAGTTACAGCAATAGGAGCTGCTCTGCCCGCAGAGTGATTTTCCTCTATCTTTTAGTCCATCAGTCAAAGATGAAATGTCTGCAGCTTTCCCTTGCTACATTTAAGATTTGTATCAGTTTTCAGCTCACTAAATCATAATTTCTCCTAGGTGAATCTGTCCCACAGCCTGACAGAAAATGAAAGGAGAGGGCACATGCAAAGACCTTCATCACAATGCAATATTGCCACTTAACATTTAAAATACTATTCACACTGTCACTGTCTTTCCATTCCGCTTTGTTCCTATATAATTTTTCATTTAAAAAAATTTTATTTTCCTTTTTTCTACCATGTTTGTCCTCTTTTCCTTTTCTGTTCTTTAGAAATGTTCTCTCAGTTTCACAATTTGATCTTTCTCCTTGTTTCAGTTTCTCTGGTGGCATCTTCTCATTACCATAGTCCCCCTTTCCCGTATGTGCCTGTGCACAGCCCATAGCACTCCTCATGCCTTTTTCTGTTTATTTTCTCACTGTATCTCCAGCTTTTTCCTCTCTTTGTCCTTGAGGCTGCTCCACTTTCTCCTGTCTGCCTCGCAGCACCTCCCCTCTCACTTCCAAACCCCAGTCCTCTCTGCTGACTTTCAGCTGCTCATGGGAAGATGACATTGAAGAAAAAAGATGTGCCCCAGTGTGGGCACATCTCTTGTCTTCTCTGACTCCTGTATAACTCAGCCAGCTTTCTTTTACATCTCACCTGAGCTGAGTACAACAAACTGTTAGACGAACTCTTGCATCAATTCCTTTTGGTGTAGTCTGAACTGGTAAAAAGATGATTACATTTCATTTACAACTAAGCATGTAAGTGATTCACTTTACCTGTCTTACCTAACTGACGATACTGCTGGCTCAATATTCATCTAATACCCTGTTTGTGTATGTAACTGACTTTTCTCTGGGGAGGACAGGAAGAGAACAGTGATACAAAAAAACAAAACAACTCCCAGCCAAAACCAACCAACAACCTTTCCAAATCAAAAAATTAAACCCAGTTCAGGTAAAGGTTTATGTATGCATATAATACCAAAAGTTTATACATGTATTCATCCAAATCATTAAATTTTGCAGAGGGACCTGTGTCTATACATACTTCTAATATTTTCCATCTTACCTCTGCCCAATCATCATTTGCTATCCACACTAATTTTCTTGTACAGATTACAGCCATTTACTCAAATTACTCTACTACTGGGTAAACAACCATCAGTATGACAGTTAAGTGATTAGAAAGAAAACAATTCCCACATTTTCACCATGAAAACAACAGGCTACATATCCCAGCTCAGGTTACAGTAGGAAACAAGATTCTCTCTCTCCAGTTCACTTTCTCAGTGTGTACTACAGAAACAAATGTGGTTTTCCCCCTCTACTAATTTACTCGTATTATCTGTGGTGGACTAGGCGAGAATTCTCCAGATGCAAATATCTTGAGCTTAATTTCACTGGGGTTTTATGACACTGTCATTTACATCCTTTAGGCTACAAGATTTTAGTAATTTAGATGCCAATGTAATTCATGCCTTCTTTGGCTCTACTTCCCTCCCTTGGCTGTGGCTTTGCGGAGATCCTGGCACATGCGCAGTGTGCAGACGAGCAAGATAGTTTTGTGAATTTATTTGGGTTGCATCAGGAAGCAAAATCAAAGGACATGAGAGGCCAGCTGAGTTTGCCAATATTATCGTACCAATCCTTCACCTATTCTTGTCAGGGAAGGCTGGATAAATGATATGAAACAGCCTGTACTAATAAATATCTCCTGATGTAATAAATAGGGAAATGTGTTTTGAGTTCCTGCTTCCTACATCAGAAAGACATATCAGGTGGACCAAATCAAATTAGATATGAAAACAAGGAAGGAGGAAAGAGCCAAGTCTATCTGCTTTATGTCATCACATAATAAAGGAGAAAATTTCCCATTTCTGATCAATAAAAGTTAATTCAGGCAAGTGTAGCATATTAATAAAATCATAACCCCTCATAGTTTGGTTTAATCTTTCAATCTTTGTTTTCCAACCATGTTTTTTTCAACTCAACTTCAGCTGATTTTAAAGTCAAAACACCTTTTCTGCTTAACACAGAAATATTTTGGGAGCATCAGTAAGGAAGTGGTGGAGTCACCTTATGTAAAACAAGATTAAAAGGGGAACCCATATGTAGCCATCTCCTGTCACATCACAGGTGAAGGTTAGCTTGGTAAAGAAGAGCTGCTCTGTGATCCAGACCCTGTGATCCATGCCCTGAGTGCTGCTGTAGAGGTATGGAAATGTCTTCTCTTGGTTTGATTTGATGACCTGATGTAAGACCTGCAAGTCTTATCCTATCTTTTTATCCCAGATGGTGAATTTCTGGGATGTTGTCAAGATTCACTCTTTTGCTGCTGTTTAAGCCAGCCTTTGTTGCTTTCTGATCCTGTAGCAGCTGGGCTTTCAAAATTTATCCTTCCTGCCCCATTTGCCATGATTACAAGTGATTCTGTGGCCAGGATCCAGGAAGACAGTGGCTGTTGGGGTATGAGAAAATCTAGTTCTCTGCTGTATGACTCCAGCTTCCTGGTCAGGTCCAGGGGGAAGTGAACCTCTGAGGGAGAACTTGGCCTGCCCACCAGTGTCAAATTAATTATAGCCTCTGAGGTGTAAAAAGCAGCTGTAAAATGCTGGAGGACCCAGGTGCTGTTGGAGAGTGTTGGCAGGAGCAACAGGCAGAAGCTGTGGAGCAACTAGAAGCCACTGGAAGATGAGCTAGGAAAAGACAGTGTTTAAAACCTGCAGACCTAGAAGTACATATGACCTTCTGCTGGTTATGCAGGTCTGCAGACACCAGGGAGTCGACAGATTTTCACAAGCAGGAGAGTGGGACCCCACTGTGGATGGTGGATTCCCTGCTACCAGCAGCAAGAAAAAGCAAGGGGCAGAAGACTGCATAGGAGCTGTCTGGGAGAGGCTTGAGTGATGCTGTGGTTTGGTCAACAGGCTGATCAGAGCTTTAATGGTCTACGGCTAAAAAAGGTGAAGATAGGAACCAGCACTAGTCATTTGCCCATCATGAACATTGTGAGCAGCGGTGCAATCCCCAAGGGTGCTTGGGCTGCTGCTGCTTCTCTGAACCAGGCATCTGTGGAGAAGACAGGTGAAGAGGTCTTCTGTCTGGTTCCCTTCTTTCCAGACATGTCCTTTATGCTGAACGTGCAAAGAAAGGCTGCTAAGAGCAGCACTGTCCTCTGGGTGCCTCCTGAGAATCCCACCCCACTGTCATATTTCACTGCCCTGTGCCCTATTGCTTAGGAGCATAAAGCAGAGCTCATGGCCCAGACAATTTCCTCTTGTCTTGCCCTCTACAGGCAGCTGTTCTCATCTTGGCTTCCAGAGCATTTAAACTGGCATTGATCCCCCATAATAAGACAAGAAATATGTCCATCTTGGCCTCTGTCCAGCATTTTGTCCAGCAGCAGTGAAGGGATCTGTGCTGGGTACGGCTGGAGGTCAGGCAGTGATGGTGGGCAGAAAGGCCATTTTCAAAACACAAACTATACTCTGTGCAGCTCCTTCAGTGCCTCTGTCTTTCATGCCTGTATTTCTGAAAGGCCATAACCGTCTTATTGTTTCCATCTCTACAGCAATTCCATTCTTACTCTTGCACTTTCTTTAGCACATAACTGATCCACAAGCTAGAAGCTATTTGGCCTTTAGTGCTCCCTTGGAAGTGTTACTTGGGTAATGCTTCATCAGAATTAGAGAAACTGTACTTGATTTTATATGGTTTTGGAGTTTTTTTCCATCTGACCTGCTTTCTTCCAGAACAAAGCCTCAACTTGAAATGTCAGAACTGGAAGGACCAAGGACTTGATACAAATGGAGACATTATAAGGCTGAGGCTCAAACAAAACCACAGTGATCACAGTTGTCCTGGTGGTCACCCCTTCTTGCAAATAAGAAGTTTGTTTCCTTAAACTTTTCTACTTTTCTGCTGTCTTTATTCTTGCCAGTTCAAAAGACAGATGCCTGTCACTGGGGGAAACAATTCTTTTAAATAAATACTGAATATGCACCCCTTGTGGCACTTTGTCAAACTTCTTATCTCACACAGGAATCAGAGAGTAGGTTTGTATCACATCTACCTCATGCTTAGAGAGCAAACTTTGGCCTCTTCAGGAACCTGCTCAGTAAGGTTCCATGGGATATAGCCCTAGAGGGCAGGGGGGCCCAAGACTTTTGGTTGATATTCAAGGATCACCTACTTCAAGCTCAGGAGTGTTGCATCCCGACTAGAAGGAAGTGCTGCAGGAGGGCCAGGAGATCTCCTTGGATGGATAAGGAGCTTCTGAGGAAACTTCAAAGGAAAAAAGAGGCTTATAAAAGGTGGAAGCAAGGACAGGCAGCCTGGCAAGAACACCGGGATGTTGGCTGGGAAGTTAAGGACCAGGTTAGGAAAGCTAAGGCCAGCTTAGAATTAAACTTGCTAGGAATGTTAAAGATAACAGGAAGGGATTCTATAGGTACATAACGAACAAAAGACAGATTCGGGACAATGTAGGCCCCCTCTGGAATCTATCAGGAGAACTGGCTACCCTGCATTTGGAGAAGGCTGAGGTTCTTAATGAATTCTTTGCCTCAGTCTTCACTGGCAAATGCTCTGACCACACCACCCAAGTCTTGGAAGGCAGACACAGGGACTGTGACAATGAAGACCCTGGGCCCACTGTAGGAGAGGATCTGGTTCGAGATTATCTTAAGAACCTGAACACACACAAGTCCATGGGACCTGATGTAATCCATCCGTTAGTCCTGAAGGAGCTGGCAAATAAAGTTGCTAAGACACTGTCCATCATATTTGAAAAATCATGGCAGTCAGATGAAGTTTCCAATGGCTGGAAAAAGGGAAATATAACCCCCATTTTCAAGAAGGGGAAAATGGATGAGCTGGGGAACTCCAGACCAGTCAACCTCACCTCTGTGCCTGGCAAAATATTGGAGCAGATTGTCCTGTGTCCTGGGTTCAGCAGTAGCAGTCGTTTTTCTCCTTCTTAGTAGCTGGTGCAATGCTGTATTTTTGACTTTCAGCCTGGGAACATCACTGATAACACCAATGTTTTTAGTTACTGCTGAAATATTCAGTCTGACAAAGGACTTTCTGAGCCTCATGCTCAGACAGGGAGAAGGGGAAGACGGGAGGAAGCAGAGACAGTACGACTGACCCAAACTGACCAAAGAGGCATTCCATACCATAGTACATCATGCCCAGGATGTAAAAACTAAGGGCAGGGACCTGGAAAGATTGGGATCACTGCTGGGTCGGGCTTGGTATCTTGTGGTGAGCGGTTGTATTCTCTTTCCTTATATTTCTCTTGTCATTATTATTATTGGTGGCAGCAGCAGTGGTTTGTGTTATACCTTAGTTACTGGATTGCTCTTATCTCAACCCATGGGAGTTACATTCTTTCAGTTCTCCTCCCCATCCCTCTGGGAGCAGTGGGAAGAAAGAGGGCGGAGTGAGTGAGCAAACTGCGTGGCTGACTGGGCTTAAACCATGAAATCCTGGAAGGCATGCTAGGGCACATGAAAAACAACAAGGTGCTTGGTGAGAGCCAGCATGGCTTCACTAAGGAGAAATCCCGCCTGACCAGTTTGGTGGCCTTCTATGATGGGGCTACAGAACTGATGGACAGAGGAAGAGCAGTTGATGTCATTCACCTAGACTGGTGCAAAGCATTTCACACTGTCCCACACAACATCCTTGTCTAAATTGGAGAGACATTGACTTGATAGATGGACCACACGGCGGATAAAGAACTGGCTGGATGGCCACATGCCAAGAGTTGTGGTCAGTGGGTCTATGTCCAGCTGGAGACCAGTAACGAGTGGTGTCCCTCAGGGATCGGTGCTGGGATCGATCTTGTTCAACATCTTTGTCAGTGACATGGACAGTGGGATTGAGTGCGCCCTCAGCAAGTTTGTGGATAGCACCAAGTTGTGTGGTTCAGTTGGTACGTTGGAGGAAAGGAATGCCATCCAGAGGGACCTTGTGAGGTGGGCAGATGCCAACCTGATGAAGTTTAACCATGCCAAGAGCAAGGTCCTACACCTGGGTCAGAGCAATCCCAGGCACAGCTCCAAGTTGGGCAGAGAAGAGATTGAGAGCAGCCCT